>JXCR01104425.1:95700-107517 GCA_002079205.1 Phalaenopsis hybrid cultivar | reverse complement strand
CAATAAATGTATAGCTTCCATAGTAGACCTGCCAGGCATAAATCCAAATTGATTATGAGAAATTTTCGTGATGCATCTTAACCTATGTTCAATTACCCTCTCCCATAATTTTAAAGTATGACACATCAACTTAATTCCTCTATAGTTTGCACACTCTTGTGCATCCCCTTTATTCTTAAAAATGGGGATCAAAATACTCTTCTATATGTTTAAATGTAAAGAAAGGAAAAAATAAATTTAATGAATTTATGATTTAAAATCTAGTTGCACCTAAACACCAACCCCCTTGTGCAAGGAATTCTTCTCTCTTAGATTCTAACTCCTCTTACCAATCAGAAGTTCAAAGAGAAGACCAAATCTCCTATTTGACCCAAGTGCTGTATAACTTTGAAATAATCCATCCCTCCTACCTAAAGCTCCAAGTACTAACTATCCTTTAAAACCAATATCAATAAATCTCTTAAAACAAAACATACATTTTTATCTCATCCTAATCTCCCCCAATTCCCAAATAGCATTCATGCCTTTCACAACACTCCTAACCACAACCTTTCTCCTCCTCTGTTTCACGCCTCCGTCCTCCTCCTTCCCTTCCAACCCATGGAGCTTCTTCCAAAACCTCACCGGCTGTAACCCCGGCGACTACAACCCCCTCCTCCCCAACCTCAAATCCTACCTCCACCGCTTCGGCTACCTCCCTTCCCCTCCCTCCAACTTCTCCGACCTCTTCGACTCTGATCTCTCAGCCGCCCTCCTCTCCTACCAGCACAATCTCGGCCTCCCTCCCACCGGCTCTCTTGACACCGAAACCCTCTCCCTCCTCTCCCTCCCCCGCTGCGGCCTCCCCGACATCACCCCCAATTCCACCCTCCGCGGCCGCCATCTCTACTCCTACTTCGCCGGAACCCCTTCCTGGCCCTCAGACAAACGCACCCTCACCTACACCTTCACCACCACCTCCTCCGTCTCCATCGATAAACCGACCCTTCAAGCCGTCTTCGCTCGTGCCTTCGCCCGCTGGTCCAACGCCACCACGCTTAATTTCACGGAAATTTCCCCGCCGGATTCCGATAACGCCGACATAACCATAGGGTTTTACGGCGGAGATCACGGCGACGGGGAGGCTTTCGATGGGGTATTGGGGACGCTCGCGCACGCCTTCTCGCCGACGGACGGTAGGTTCCATCTGGACGCAGCGGAGCATTGGGTGGCGAGAGGGGATGTTACGGCGTCGGAAGATGGGTACGCGGTGGATTTGGAATCGGTGGCTGTACATGAAATTGGGCATTTGTTAGGGTTAGGGCACTCGTCGGTTGCTGAGGCGGTGATGTATCCGTCGTTGAAGACGAGGACGAGGAAGGTGGAGTTGATGGGGGATGATGTGAAGGGGATTCAGGGGCTGTATGGCGGGAATCCGAATTCTGTAGTGGAAACCAAGGGGAGAAGTAGCTCGGAGACGAGCGGTGGAGTTTCGGTAGCGGCGGCGTTGAGAGCGGTGGGGACGACAATGGCGGCGGCGGCAGTCGCGGCGGCCTTTATGTTGTAGGAATTTGGGTTCGCCTATTTCATCTACCAGAAGGCAGGTTACAGAGATGTTACAGGGGTGTAATCTATCTATAATCTCTTACAGTTCTGCATACGTTTTGCGTAAGCAAATTTTTCTCCTCATCAACACACTATTCTTTCTTAGGATTAGGATTTATTTTGGAGCTTTGTTAAGCTAATGAGCATAATAGTATATAACAATTATTTAATCTGATAATATTTTTTTTGCTTATCGACTTTTATATATTTTTATATTTTATGGTGATGGAATAATGATAAATATTAGAATTATGGATCTTTATATTTTTCAATTTATGCCGTCCAGTAATTACTTATTTAGGTACGTTTTCTTGTAGTTAAAGGCTTTAGTTTGAAAGAAAAGGGAAAGTTCTCTTTACTCGGAGTGAACATTGAAGCCTGTAAACAATTTTATTTGGCGAAATAACCAAATTGCTCAACTTAAAATAAATAAATAAATAATAGTTACATGCAGAGCACAACAAACATTGCTATTTATAAATCAAGTGTTGCGGTTGTTTCAAACCAAAAGGCTAAATGCTTTTAGATTCTACCGAAACATATTGGACTAAAAAATATTACATCCGCATGTCAGAACGGTCAACAGCTAGGCATCATGTCGCCGACATGTAAGGCGAGTTGGTGCCCGGCGGTTGACCGTCCAGACGTGCGGTGTCCAATATAAAATTTTCTCAAATATGTATGCCAGAGTTGAAACTCATGACCTCTGCCTCTTTGTTGGTCGCATGCGCTCCCAACTAGCATATTAAAATTAGTTATGTTGCTTGTGTAGCTTAAGATTTTAGAAAAAAGAATATTTTCAATAATTTACTTTAAGAATTCGAATTTGACTATTTATAAGATTAAGATCTCTTATATTTTTAATTTTCATTATTTTTTTAAATTCAATATAAAATTAGATTTGTGCTTTTTCACCTGTGCAAAAATACCAATAATTTGACATGGCACACGTAAATACTCAATTTGGTCGTTCATAAGAATGATATGCATGCTAAGCTTGCAAATAGATAAAAATTGAATGTTACATGTGTGATTATCTCAAATTTGTAGAAGCTGCAGAGAAAGAAGTCAATCAAATTATTTGTAATATTTATTTAGAATGTATTTTAATTTAAAGGATCCAAGTAAATGATATTTGAACTTCTTATCCTACTAATTGAACAGTTAATTATCTGAGATATTATTAAACTAAAATTTCAAATAAGTTTGTGATAAAATTTGGGTAGCCCGTGGAACCTCTTAACTTCATTGTACATGTTGGCTTTGGCAAGGATAGAATGGCTTTCACCGTACATGGATTTGTTTTAACTCAATGATTGGAAACAATGAAACCAAAGAAGTATACATCTTCCATTGCAAAGGCACATTTAGGCCGGTTAAGAAACAGCTTATGGTCTTTCAAGATCGATAAAATCAGTCTTAGATTATATATATGAGCTATCATGGGGAACTATACACTAGAATGTCATCAAAATAAGCTGCACAAAAGTCTCCAATGAAATGTTTGAGTACATTAATCTCATGAATGTACTTGGTGTGTAACACAATCCAAAGGGCATGCTGGCTACCCATAGACGCCTTCATGCGTTTTGAAAGCAGTCTTCCATTCATCTCCTTCACAGATTTGAATTTGATGGTAGCCACTTCATCGAGTTTAAAGAAAATAGTGGATCCATTTAATTTGTGTAAGAGTTCATCTAACCTTGGCTTGGGAAATCAAAATTTAATTGTGATTTTTTGAATTGCTCTACTGTATATAAATAGCCTCCATGTACCATATTATTTTGGAACAATGAGTGCAGGCACGACACAAGGGTTGAGGCTCGGTTGGATCAGTTGTTTCCTTAGCAACTCTTGTATTATTTCTTGCAAAACCTGATATTCCTTTAGTTATGTAATTTATATTGAGGTTGATTAGATAACAAATCTATGCATGAAATCCATCTGATGTTGAATTTCATGTTCTGGTGACAACTGATTTGGTAAATCAACATGCACAACTTCATCAAATTGTTGTAGCAAGACATATACGTCCTTAGGAATATTATTGCATGAACTTTTTGTTTTGGCAACCAAAACAACAAATAGACTTTCTATAGATTTTTACGTTGTTAATATTTGAGATCCTGTGATAATAGTATAAAGAACATTCATCTTTGGTGAGATATTTTTTTTGATTGGGTCAACCATAGATCTCGAAAGACTTCTATCTTTCATAAACTTATGCAAACATACATATACAAATTTCAAAATAATATACATAAATATATATAGTTGAATGTATATAAATAAATAATTTTACTAAAAACACATGTATATTTTAGTTTATAGTAAAGTGAACATGGAGCACATCAATCCTATGGTTATATTGATTTTTATTTGTGATTTGGGTCGAGTTGAATGTAAAACATGATAAATTTGCATAACAATATCAATTAAACAATATACCGATAGGATTAGAATAAAACTTTATAAATCCATACAAGAATGTTTTGGTTTGGTTCAATTTAGTGTGCAAACTTTTCAATTTCATGTATTAATATCAAACACATACTATAAAATTCATTGGGATTGGAAGCACTATGGAATTTGCATAAAATATTTCAATTTTAACTTAAATTGCATGGAAACATATTGAATTTGCATTGTAACATTACTAGAACAAATAAAAAATGTAATAGAAATGAAATCCCTATGATTCTATGCAAGGATGTTCTCAATTTTAACAAAAACTTCATGAAATTTTATTGATTTTCAAGTGAAAATGTATAGAATGTGCAATGGAATGTGAGAGAAACAAAAGCTCTCAGATTTAAGAAGAAAGTTTATGGAATTATATCTTATCCTTTAAATTTAAGAATTCAGATTGCTTGCCATGAATTGTATATCGAATCCCTCCTTAATGCCCTCGGTTTGCTTTAGAAAAACACCTTGGTGCTCTTGTATTGAGAAGAAATTAAGAAATTTAGGAAGAATTTCACTTGGAATCAAGAGAGGGAGAATGAGAATCAATTGGGGCGTGAATTGGGAGAAATATTTGCGTACGTAAGACATATGTAGAGTTGCGTATATATTAGGTTATTCGAAGGGTACAGGTAGGTTGCACTTAAGTTGCATGAAGAATTACAAGGGGTATAACCTAAATGTAACCTACATGTACCCTCCTAATAACCTAATATGTACGCAATTCTACGTACGTCTTACGTACGCAAATATTTCTCGTGACTTGGAGTGGTGTAGGAGGAGTAACGACAGGTTTAAATGAAGTAGTGGAGTGGCTTGTAGAGTTAGTGGGGTAGAATGAGGTTGTAGTGGAAATTATAATAGTATTAGTTGACCACAAATGCCATAGTTTGAATGCAATAGTTGCAAGCGGTGGTTGTTGATGGTCAGTGGTCAAAGATGATAGGTAGTTACAGCGGGAAGTGGTTGATGGTGACTGATGAACTGTGGTCGATGATGAATGACAGTTAGGGTGGTTGGTGTTACCCATCAAGTCTTCTCCAGAACATGATTTGGAGTTTCACTACTTCTTCTTCTCTTCCTCGCCCCTCGCCCGGTTAATTTGGTCTTTTGGAGCATAACTTCCCTAATTATCTAATCAGACGGTCCGTGTCTCTCAATCAAAGATGATTTTTAAGGATTTGGGTGCTTTAATGACTACTGAATTGTGTGATCTTATGCTGGTTAGATTCCTCTCATCGAAATGCTCTATTTGAATATAAATATATCAAATTTTGAAGTTAATTTGAAGCTTAAATTAATGATCTAAAGCCTCCAATTATGTTTCAATAGCTTGATCCAAGCTTGATTGAACAAAAAATGACCTAATTTTAGAGTTTCCAAGCTTGTCACATCGAGATAGTCAGTTTCACTATAAACATGTTGAAATCATGGCCCAGATTATCTTCAATTTGAATTTGATTATAAAATATTTATTATTTAAAAATGTATTGAAATTCGTGCTGGATGATAATAATTTCAAGATGACGCATCAGTTCTCAATGCTAACAACGAGTTACCTTTGTGATTAATTGATTCAAGTAACACTTTCCATTTGATATTTGAGCTGATGTTGAACCACGGCCTAAGGCAATTTTATTTGTTAAATATTTTTTGATGGCTCTCATTCTTCTATACTTAAGTGTTTATGGTTGTTATTTAAGTGAAGTCTTAAATGTAGCTCACTAACAGCAAAGGGTCTATTTGGTTGCAAGTTGTTACCAATAAGGTGCTAATGAAATGCATGAATTTTGAATTTTTTTTGTTTAGCCGGAAGCAAACAAAAGTTAAGGTAAACTTTCAATCTATTTGGATTTCCCTTTTGAGTTTATTTTCAATGTATTTGAAATTCGTTCTATTTGGAAGAGTTTCAAAGGCACAACTTATTTTAAGCACAACCCTACGTTGCCATTGCTAATGACCACTGCTAACTGTCGCTCGCCTTCAGCCCTAGCTGACACCTCTGACCATCCTCCCGCTACTGTCGATGCCAACTTCCATCATTACTATATGTTGCTCTCCTTCTCTACTGATTCTAGATACCATCAATCACCACCTGCTGTGTTGTCCACCGCGATCAGCCACTTACCATCACCAAAAGTAATTTAACCAAACATGAAACAAATAAACTCAATTTTTTAACAAAAAATCAAATACTTCAAAATTTTAATTAATTGCAACAAACAACTCCTAAACAAATTGGCTGAAGGAAGTACATCAAATCTTGATAGATTTTTTTGCCATTTATGGAAAAAGAAAGCTTTAAGATACAGTGATTGTGCATTTTTTTTTCAAAAGCTCATCTAGAGCTAATGGATTCTAAACATTCGACAAAAGTGCACAACAAAATGCTGGAACTTGAGGCTGTTATATCTGCCCTTGGGATGAAAGAGGATAATAACTTGGAATCGTGACTAAACTCTTCCAAATTACATTTTGTTTTTATAGATGAACTTTATATGATTGAAAAGAGTATTCTTTGCTAATTTTTTTAATTTATGCAAATATAAATTTTATTTGAGGTCCCAAAAAAAAATTTCTAACAATTTCTTTTTAGTTTCTTTTTAAAATTTTTTGGATAAGCCTTACTTCATTATTTTTAACTTTATAAACTCTGACAAATACATGAATAATGATTTATCATTTATCACTTTCATCTAGAAACTTTTTTTTTTTTTTTGTCTTTTTAGGAATTGTGAATAAGCTGAACTTCTTTATTTTTAACTTTAAGAACTTTAACAAATAAATGAATGATACTTTGAACTTTGACAGATACATGAATGATGGTTTATCAGTTGTCATTTTCATCTTCTCTCCCCTTCGGGCATTTTCAAGCTCTGTGTTTTTAAATTTTTTGTCCTTACGTAGGAAGCCTCGAGCAATTTATGCTTCATGCACACCTTTGTAGTCGATCTTTGGATTGATGCTTTCCACAAATCAACCAAAATTTAAAAAACAAATTCAATAAACTTGAGTGGTGTACTCTTCTCTCTAATATTGAATACAAAAGAGAATTAATCATATGGATCATCATCTATCATTCTGAATGATAATTAACGAATGAGGGCACTAGAAAACTACATTTTTAAGACCTCTGAAGAAGCACACATATGGTGATCTTTATTTCAGGTCAATAATGCCATCACCCTTAGATTTCATTGGAGGTGTATACAAGTTGAGTCGTGTTTGAGTCTCACCTAACTCAAGCTATACTCGTCTGTCAAAATGCAAGCTCAAGTTAAGCTCGTATAATGAGCTTGACCTCAACTCGCAATGATGACATCTGGCTAGAGAAGGAGTGTTATTACAGCTCACCAAAGAAAGCATTGACGTGACCATCGATCAAGTAGTTGAGAGCACGCTCACGAATGGACGAGTTGAGCTGAGACAAGTTTGAACTCGAGCTCGCTTAATTCCCTAGCTAGAGTTTGTGCTCAAGAGCTCATGGATTGATAAGCTCTACTCACGAGCTGGTTAATGCCTCAAGCTCAAGCTAGCCCGGTTTATTTACACCCCTAGATTTCATAACAATTTTTTTAATTCTATCAGTAATGCACATTTTAAAGTTTCTCAAATGGCAATGTATAATATATACACAATGCCAAATCATGCCTAACCCATCTTTGATAACTCTCAAATCTTCTTCAATCACAATTGAGCAATATTTGAACCATTTTTGGTATATCATAAACTTTTCTTAATGACAATAGAGCTTATGTTTTAAAGCATGAAGCCTACTTTTCATCTTGTTTGCCAAAGCAAAAGAAAGTCACTTACTTTCAAAGATAATGATTGAAGAGAGATCATTGTTTGCTATAGACTGAATGAGCATATGTCTTGCAATCATCAATACTACACAATGCCAACTAAAGAGAAAGGGTCTTGGAGCCCATACCATTGAAATGTTGCATAATTATTCGACAAATGAGTATCATGTTCATGTTCAATAGAAAAATTTTAGGCATATTTCTCGTTAAAAACAAATAACTGATATATTTCTCCAATTGTCACTATAATGAGAAGTTGTGAAGTCAAATTTTTATTTGAAAATCTATTAATTAATGTTATAAAACACTTCATAATAAAAATATCACAACAATAAAATCATATAATCAAAGCGTGTGTACCCCTTTTATTAAAAAAATGATAAAAAATCATTACAAATATTTAAAATATTACCATTACATTAATGTGACTTATTGTGCTTGTTAATATAAAAAAGTATGACTTAATTAATCTTTAAATATCGTTTTTAAGAAAAGAGTGTCATTTTTATTAGAAAAACTTATAACGAAGACAATTTTTAACATTAAATAAAAAAGAAAATTTTCCAGTTGCATCATTGATGATGCCTTACAGAACCTTCTTATCCAATCTATAAAGTAATACAAAGTTCCCAAAATTTCATCATCAAGAGAAGCTTCCCCTCACAAATCTGGTCAACAAATTCAACTAAAATTCACGCGTCCAAGCCTTCTAGTAATCCAACAAACATAGACCATCCTCTCTTTCTGCATCACATACTTTATAAATATGGCTCAATCTCCTCTTCGTCTTCATCCTGATATTTCCTCTACATACTAATCCATGGAGGGCACCACCCCGTTCGAGAACTCGTGGGCTGACCAGTGGGACTATGGCGACGGCCCGGTGTCGACGAAGAAGAGCCACGGCGGAGCGAAGAAGAGCGGCGTTGAGAAAACGAAGGCGGTGGCCGTCACAGGGCTGAAGAAGGTGAAGAAAGGCACCTCTGATGGCTTCAACTGGATCAAGGACAAGTACCAGAAGAGAATCCATAAGCAATGACAGGGAGAGGATATAATTTTAAGATTTGTTATGGCTGACAATAGATTCATTGGTTGGTTTATGTTATGCTGCTTTGTTAGGATTAAAATAAGTGATTGATGCTTCTGTGTTGTAGAATGATCCTAGTAAATTGCTTGTATATTTGTAGTTAATCTATTTTGAACTTTGTATCTGAGAAATTCATGTGTGCGTACATATATATGTATATATCTATGTATGTATGNCTTCAACTGGATCAAGGACAAGTACCAGAAGAGAATCCATAAGCAATGACAGGGAGAGGATATAATTTTAAGGTTTGTTATGGCTGACAATAGATTCATTGGTTGGTTTATGCTATGCTGCTTTGTTAGGATTAAAATAAGTGATTGATGCTTCTGTTTTGTAGAATGATGCTAGTAAATTGCTTGTATATTTGTAGTTAATCTATTTTTAANTATATATGTATATATATATATATATATATATATATGTATATGTATGTATACATACATATCTTTTATAAGAAATATTAGAGACCACATATCTTTTATAAGAAATATATATGTATTGAATGTCTTTTGGATAAAGTATGGCTCTATATGAAATATTAGAGACCACAAATTTATTATTTATAAGAAAATATCTATTCATGGATTCATATGTAAAAAGAAAAGTAAAGAGCCAATGGATTGGTCCTATAACATCAATCGGCAACCTCTAGATAATTAAATGATAATTTTAATTTTTTTTTATGTGCATATAAATATCTATTAAAAGAACGAAAAAAATTTTCCATTCATTTTGATTGTTTGTATATATGTACGCATTCGGTGTTTATAAGTGATCAAGCTGAATAGTTGAAATTAAAATAGATTTCTATATTTTTCTTTAAAGATTCACTAGTTTAGTGATAATTTTTATTCAATAAAAGTTTCATCATTTATTAATTTTATATTGCATATAAATATCTTTAAACATTTATTAATTTTATTAATGATAATTCTTATCCTTTAAAACGATCTTCCCATTTATAGGAAAGATAGTCTAACACAATGATATTGCATTTTCTGCTCTGTTTTAGTGGGGACTGTATTTTACATATATGAGCATATTGTTTGGATGCACTTTGACTTGATCGGCTAAGCTTGTTAGGCCTCGACTCGGTAAGGTTGGTTCGGACGGCTAGACACAGCTGGTGCAGCAAGTTGGTGGATCTTGATTGGCTTTGGGTAGACAAAATTGATTCATCAGCTAGGGTTTATCAATTGGTTGATCTAGATTGGTTGTCGATCCTCAATCCATAGATCGATGAGGAAGTCCTGCCTGTGGAGAGAGACTAGGGTATCAAGCAGAGGGTGAATTATCGTAACATGAGAACTCGTTCCATAAAGAGAGGAGCCCGCGAGATGATTGCGAGGCCATGTTGTATTGCTAACTCTCAGTCCCTAATGAGGAGCATTGGTGTGTCCGTAGGACGTTTGGTGATATTTTGAAGGACAAGATTCTTTCCTCATGTCATATCTACCAAAAGATAGGCTGACGCCTTCACTCGTCATTCTTGTAGTGATTAGTTGGAATCCTTATATGTTTTATTGTTTTAATCTGATTGGTTTTGACTCAGTTCTTCCGGTCATTCTCTTGGATATTCCCCTAGCTCAGTCAGTCTTCAGCCTTGGCTCGAATGCCTACATCCAATTGGAAAAGTGAGCCTCTTATTCTTTTGTCGACAGACTGTTTGTCATGCTTCCTCTTTTCTGAACCAATGGATCTCCACAGGATCCGCACACACATATTTTATGTACAAATTTATTTATCTTATATTAAAAATCAATGTTGATATTTATGATTTTTTTTTGTTTTGTGTTCGTAAGATCAAATTAAAATTAAAACCGAAACAATAAAAAAAAAATTGATTGTTAAGATTTTAATAAATAAAAAATAGAATTGCATTCAATTTTTCAATTTTAAGCAAATAATATAGAGCCCAATTTATATCATTTGACTCCATATTTATAAATAAATATAATATATTTCTTCATAGATCATGGCACATGAATATTAAGATTGAAACTGGAGATAGAAGATGATTCATGGCAAGCACCAATCTCAAAGATAAGTATGAATTTATGACATAAACACTCGGTAGTGGCCCAAAGCATTATCATTTAAACTATTATTTCAACATCACAAGCTTTTCATATAAGTGATGAATGTGTAGCCAAAATATTATGTTGTCTTGCATTGATTTTTAATCCTAAAATGATTATCTCACTGACAACTAAAATATATAAGCATAATATTGTCTTCTTTTTTTTTATATAAACAGCTACATCATAGTTGATGCGCAACTGAACTAATCAAACAGACACACAGCTTCATCAACAACAACTTCACCGCAGCAGTTTCTTCTGCAGCTATTGTGCAACAACTTCTTCAATTTGCTGCAGTAGCCACAGACCCTTAGTAGTGGACCAAAATATTATCATTTGAACTATCATTTCAACATCACATACTTTTCATTCAAGTGATGCATGTGCGACCCAACCCATAACAAACTAAAAACATTGCCACAAATTTAAAATTAATATAGAATCTACAAGAAAAAAATTAGGTGCTTGAAAACAAGTTAAATATTATGGAGTGAATGCCTTTAAACGGAATCTTATAATATTATAATTAAATGTTCATCACATTCTCCACTTGTTTTAATAAAATTGAATTATATAACACCAACTTATAATGGTCGCAAGATAAACATAATGTTGCTGTGATTGCATGCCTTCGTGGAGCTCACTAAACTAACAATAACACTATCTCTCTTTAGTTTTATCGTGTTATTAGGTGGCAAAGGAAAGCTGCCACATATTATATCTATATCATACATACACACACACACTCATCCCGTCCTTTATATATAGTCCTTTATATATATATATATATATA
>JXCR01104425.1:79611-95436 GCA_002079205.1 Phalaenopsis hybrid cultivar | reverse complement strand
ATATATATATATATATAAAGGACGGGATGAGTGTGATGGCAGTCACGGTTATAAAATGATTGGATTTCTTGTGGGATGAAAATAATATAAAATTGAAGGGAAATTTACATAGATACCAAAGTTCTTATGTGTTTACATATTTAACATTCAACATTTGATATTTGTACTTATAATATCTTGGTGTTGTAAGTTGATAGGATAAATAGAATATGAGATATTTAGCCTTGCATTTAGGTTAATAAATATAATTAATTAGTTGGAAAGTAGTATGAGTGAATTAATGATATGACTAGAGGAGGAAGCTTCAACCCAACTGACCCAGCATTTTTTTAATTAGGTGGCTGTCTAGTGTGCTTAGGGTGTTAGAGGCTACCTCGACCCAGACGGAGTGTAAGTCCTTTGTGGAAAGTGTTTTCAGCTTTGTAGCTTGACCACTTCTTTTCTTTTTCTTATGAGGCAACTCTGTCATCTGTCTGGTGAGTGTGAGTCTCACCTCTTGAGTTCGTGAGGTCCTCATGGACGATGCAATTCACTAATGACTGAACAAGGATCTCTTGATGTGTTTGGTCAACTACGTTCATGATCAGGTAGACTTAAGATCTTAGTAGTTTGGGATGACAATTAGGTGTTACCCTGACCCGACTACTACTGCCCATGTAGGATCATTCTACCATTCCTGTTGTTGAGCCCCTTTGAGCCCTATTGCTCCTTTGAATTTATCAATCTCATCTTAACAGAGTGATTACTAATGATCTACCTTCATTGGGGATACAATAATTGATTATTCTCCATGTTCATGATAATATAAGTGAAATTTATTTTATAGAGTATTCCCAGGTATCCCCCAGGATGTAATTAGCTAGAGAGATACGTTCCTCTGAGGCCCTCTTGACAACATAGAAAAATATTCTTTTTATTTCTCTAGGAAATTTATTTTATAAAGAGTATTCTCAGGTAGCCCACAGGATGTAATTAGCTTGAGAGATACATTCCTCTGGGAGCCTATTGACCACATTAAAAATATTCTTTTTAGTTCTTTGGTTACAGATGACTTATGTAAGAATTCTTTTTATGAATGTTGTGTTTCAAGGTACTTAGATCCAATCCTTTTCGGACATATACTCTTCATCCATCACACGAGAATTATCCACATATAAGCCTTCCGCTTATTTTATTTTTTTTTATTTTTTTGCATATTTGTTGTTGTATATCATTCTTTTTTATTCCTCTCCTCTTCAAATCAATTAAATAATTCAAGAGGGACTTTTATTTAAACAAGGGAATTATACGACAATAAATAAATAGATGAGTTATCAACTCTGAGTTTTAAGAAGAACCTAGAAAATAACATCCTCGTCTCAATTACTCTTACTAGACTACATTCACATGATGTTTTAAGGGCCTAGTTAAAAGTTGTGGGGATGGGAATGCTTATATTTATGATTGGCTCTCACTTGGAGACAAGATATAAAATAAATATATTTGTGCGTTGGCTAGTGTAGCTACAACGACATACACTAGTAGAGGGAGTCATTCTAATGGAGTGAGAATTAATGCTCAAACAATAACGATCTTCGATGGAACTAACATATTTAAAATGTGGAAAGGACTGACTTGTAGCAGATCTAACATTGTCTGTTAGCATAGTTGTACCCAACCTTGCATGAGTTTATTTCTTCACACTTTATTTTCCAAAAGAAAAACTAATCATAGCACTAAGCATACTTGTCGCTGCAAACCCCATATGTGATTGACTGCATACCTGGAAATATGTTTTTAGAAAAATTTATTTCATAAAATGTAAAAGTTTTCACTACATTTTCAAGTGCGAAGTTTAATTTCCACAGCAATAATGAAAATCCATATCGAAATCTAAGTTGTCAGTTTTAAAATGCGAATTCACATCAAAATCTAATTTGCATTGTCAAAATGGAAATTATGGCAATGAAAATTAGATTTTGACGTGAATTTCTATCTTGGAACTGACAAATTCGATTTCTGAGTGAATTTCTATTTTAACTATGGAAATTAGATTTTGCATTAGAGGATGCAGTGAAAGTTCTTACATCTTATGAAATATTTCTTTCTAAAAACATATTTTTCGGTGTTTAGTCAATGCGTAAGGAGCTGCTGCGACGAGCATGTTTAGTTTTATGATTGGCTTTACAATTGGAAACAAAATATAAAACAAATATGCACATGCTAGGGTTGGAGTAAGCAGACAATATTAGAAAGAGACATCATGAAGTCGAAATAAATTGTTTAAATAATTTTTTTAATACGAAACAATAATTGCCGTTAAAAAATTAACTGATTTTAATTTGGACAAGGATTTCTTTAGAGCCGAAAACAATTAAGCTCAAAATCAGAACATTAACAACCTATTGAGACTGTTGGACGTATTGAATATCGATAATCGGCGAACATTTATCAATATTTGATCTTTAATAGTATTTGTCACCATAGATACACTAACTCATTCATGAGTAAATTTTGTTCACATTTTATCCACAAGTGTAAAGCCAACGATTCTTATGGAGTTTTTGAATGGCTTTCACTTGTAGACAAAATATTAAACAAATATATTTGTGAGCGAACTTGTGTAACTACAGTGGCATGCACTATTAGATGGATATGACTTAATCAATTATGAATCAATGTTTGNTGTCCCCTGCTTTAATTGTGAGCCTCTTTTACCCCTGTTCCTTGCCTTGGCCGAGAGCCTTGTGGGCTGTTTTCCCTTCCCTGTTAACCCCGATCGTGAGCATTCATGTGATTAGATGGGAAGATCTCTATGCTTATTTAATACATGAAGTTATGGATCAAGTTGGAAGAATTTCAGACTTAATACGAATTTGGAAATATTGACGGTGTTTTCCCCGCGTTTATTTTCCTTTCAAAGTTTGGAAAAATTTTAAATCTCATTCTGGAAGAATATTTGGTCGATTTGATTAGTCCTACGGCATTGGGGTTTGGAGAATCGGCGCAAGGAATATTTTATGTTTGTCAGGAAAGACCCCGGANTCGGTGAGAGCACTTTCTCCCATTTGGTTGTATTCTCCTCCCAAATGTCATCCATAACAAGCAAGAACTTCTATGACTGCACCGTAGATTTAAGTTTCTCTTGAAGAGAAGGAAGTTTTGTCAAATCAGATGTCCATTTATTAAGATATTTCAAAATATCTACAATGACTTCTTCCTCTTTAAAGTTGTTGGAAACACAAACCCAAATTTTAAGATCAAATTTCTCTTCCAAATTATTAAAGACTTCTTGTAAGAGAGCTGTCTTCCCCATACCACCATGACCCACTATAGATAGAAGAGAAATCTTCTCTAGAGAATTAGTGCCAGAAATATGTGTCGGATGTTCATTTGATGGTTCCCTCAACCACTGCATAACAAACTCCTTTTCCTTGTCTCGACCAATGAAAACAAGTCCAGGCAAAGATCCGCTTGCANGCCAGAAATATGTGTCGGATGTTCATTTGATGGTTCCCTCAACCACTGCATAACAAACTCCTTTTCCTTGTCACGACCAACGAAAACAAGTCCAGGCAAAGACCCGCTTGCCNACCGTAGATTTAAGTTTCTCTTGAAGAGAAGGAAGTTTTGTCAAATCAGAAGTCCATTTATTAAGATATTTCGAAATATCTACAATGACTTCTTCCTCTTTAAAGTTGTTGGAAACACAAACCCAAATTTTAAGATCAAATTTCTCTTCCAAATTATTAAAGACTTCTTGTAAGAGAGCTGTCTTCCCCATACCACCATGACCCACTATAGATAGAAGAGATAGAAGAGAAATCTTCTCTAGAGAATTAGTGCCAGAAATATGTGTCGGATGTTCATTTGATGGTTCCCTCAACCACTGCATAACAAACTCTTTTTCCTTGTCTCGACCAATGAAAACGAGTCCAGGCAAAGATCCGCTTGCACGATCGTCGCAAAGCTGCTGCTCCTGCTTTGTGTTTTTTACAAGATGAAGGAACGTAGCAACCTCATCTGAAACTTTATCGAGTTTCTGCACAACCTCCTCCAACCTATTCTTCAAATTTGAATCGCTTTTGAAAGCACGGCTGCAAACCCTGCGAACTTTTTGAGCGCTTTCAGAAAAGAAGCTAGTAATGGCGGAACGCACCTTTGTATCCTCCACGTTCTGTCCGGCCAGCCGTTCTTTATGCTCCAAGTACTCAAACTCATCGAGCAAATCATCCGCCTCATCAATGGCATCACGCAGCTGCCATATCCAGCAGTTGAGTGCCGGGTTCCGATCTCTGATATGTGCTTCTCTGGAAGCAGAGAGGACAACTTGGATCATGGGGAGCTTCTCTCGCAGCCTTTGAAGCTCCTTGTCCATGCTAGTTNGCTCCAAGTACTCAAACTCATCGAGCAAATCATCCGCCTCATCAATGGCATCACGCAGCTGCCATATCCAGCGGTTGAGTGCCGGGTTCCGATCTCTGATCCGTGCTTCTCTGGAAGCAGAGAGGACAGCTTGGATCATGGGGAGCTTCTCTCGCAGCCTTTGAAGCTCCTTGTCCATGCTAGTCTTCGATCCGAAATGATCCTGGAGGTACTCAGAGCAAGTATTGATGATCTTATCCATGACTTGGCCAGCAAACCATTCTGCCATCGCCCCGACGAATCAGACCAGAGCACAGCAACCGAAGAGGAGGCGAGATGGGCGAAGAGAGGAAGAGGAAGAGTAAAGCAAGAGGACTGGACTGTGACCATGAACAAAGAAATTATCAAGACTGTAATTTCGGAGAAATAGACCCTTAGTGCTGGAAATCAACAAGAAATCTTGGATAAATAGAAAATTGTTAAATATTCTAATAACACCACAAAATATAATCGAATAACACCATATAATACTCAAATAACACATCATTTTTATAAATAACGCAAATGAAATATTCCCGTAACACATTCGGATATTCCAATTCAAATATAGCTCTACGTCAAGAGTCATGAGGTAATATTTTTCCTATGAAATAGACCCTCGCTATTACATTCGGATCGAATTTTGTGTATTGATTTTTATTGGATGGAAATTTTATATTTTCATTAGGAATTTTATTAATTTGAAATTAAAATCATATTGTGGAATATGATCCANAGAGGAAGAGGAAGAGTAAAGCAAGAGGACTGGACTGTGACCATGAACAAAGAAATTATCAAGACTGTAATTGCGGAGAACTAGACCCTTAGGGCTGGAAATCAACAAGAAATCTTGAAGAAATAGAAAAATGTTAAACATTCTAATAACACCACAAAATATAATCGAATAACACCGTATAATACTCAAATAACACATCATTTTTATAAATAACGCAAATGAAATATTCCCGTAACACAGCCGGATATTTCAATCCAAACATAGCTCTACGTCAAGAGTCCTGATGTAATATTTTTCCTGGATAAATAGACCTTCGCTATTACATTCAGACTGAATTTTGTGTATTGATTTTTATTGGATGGAAGTTTTATATTTTCATTAGGAATTTGATTAACTTGAAATTAAAATCATATTGTGAAATATGATCCTACTAATTTAGGAAAATCAAAATGAAACATTCAAATGCAGTAAAAACTCAAAAACAGAAAAAAATCATGGAGCCACATCGCTACAAAAATTCCCATTTTAAAAATTCAAAGTACAAAATACTCACTCAAGTCTCTTTAGAATCGATGGAACTTTATGGCTTTGCTCCAAACACTTCTTCTCGATCCAACAAGGGAAAAATACGTTAAAATCCTCCCCCCAACATTTCTCTCATTTAAGAGACCTTTGTTGAAATAACCACGTGCGAGAGTGTAATCCCTTCGTCGCTCAAAATCTCAAACTAAAGGCTCTAACATGACCAACCGTACATGGCATGCCCAAACTACTCCTTGGAGGGGGACGTCGAGTCATCTATAATCGAGTGCAAAAGCACCCACTGATAGATGGCTTCGGCGGTGCTGCAAACCCCGACGTAGGCTCCCCCATATGGGTGCAAGCATGTTGCACCCTCTGTCTCCAAACAGCAAGCGGGGCGGGTCGTCATGGCGCATGTGCGCCCTCGTGAAATGCCCCGCTTCCATGTATTTGCAAGTGCTTCAAACTTCATACCTCAACAAACTCTACAATTTGTGCAATCTCGTTGTATAAACTCCGCAAGTAATATTCTCTCTTTACCTGAGTCTTGCTCCATTTTGAGAGTTAATAGCCTTACTTCACCCTTGACTTTGTTTTATTGTTTTGGAAGAGAAGGATTTAAGAGCACTACGTAGTTGTGAGGCTAATGTGAATTGAACTTGCTTCACCGAATGGGAGATGAGGCCCCGACCACAAGACCATGACTACATTTGACACTTTCGTGTACTTTTAATGTAATTTTTATGTGGGCTAAGTTTTTTAAAGGTTGTGCACATAATTTTGCATTTATGTAAATTTTAGCCATTACAATTTTTCTTATCTGAATTGCAAGATTTTATAAAGCTATTGTGTTGCTTTTTCTCTATAATGTGCATTATTATTATTTTCACTTGCAATTTTTTTTTTACCGTCATTGTTAACATTTAAAAATGGCTCACAACTGCATAAAAAAACATGACTGCTGATGCGTGCTAGAAAATTCGTGGCGGTAGAGTAATGGATTATCATCTTAGCGTTGCACGAAAATTCAACACACGCTCAGATGAAAATGAATCAAGCTGTAATAACACCAGAAGTTTTTACGTGAAAAACCCGTAAAAAAGGAAAAACCACGGGGTCTGACCCAGTTGTAAAAGTTCACTATAAGATGATGATTACAGATGACCCTTGTCCCACAGGTGGAAAAGGGTTACTAGATTTTCACGTTATAATGTTGACTGATTACGTCTAGTAAGCGGTTGTTGACGGAGGTCAGCGGTGATCGGCGGCGTTCAACGGTGGTCGGCGGTGGTCGGCGGTCGTTGTCGACGGTCAGTGGTGGTCGACGACGATTGACGATGACGAGGAAGATCTTGGACTTGAGCTCCTTCTCAAACCCTCAAGTTCTCTTTTAAGCCTCCTCCCCTTCATGTAGTGCTGTCAAAAAAGCTCGTTGTTCGCGAAAAATTCGTGANTTGAGGGAGATGATGAATCATTTGATTGACATTGAAACAGGGAATTTTAAATGCATATTATGGATGAATCATTTGAAGAATTTTGTGGTATATATGTAAGTGCATAAGAATGTGGGATGATGAATCAGATTTGCTATTTAGGGAGATTTATCTCCCAGATTTGCTTTTTAGGGGGATTTATCTCCCAGATTTGTTGTTAATGCTCTGCTAATGCTTTTTTCAAACTACTGTTTTGTTATATTTTGTTTCTGTAAATCCATATTTTGATGGAACATTATTGTTTTCTTATAGGGTGAGACTACTTTATTTTCCATTTTCAAGTCTAAAGCCATTGGGAATAGTTCAATAACATGAGCTATTTTGTGCTATAATGTAGACAATGATAGCAACTATAAAGTTTAATTTAACTGTAAAGTTGTCTTTGGGAATACCTCAATTTCTGCATTACCGTAAAGTTGCCTTTGGGAATAGTTCAATTTCTGGAATACCTTTGGGAATTCTTGCTTTTCAGGTTCAGCATTATCCTGCTTCAAATTGTATTTGGGAATAGCTCAATTTCTGCATTACTTTCTTGTTATGTAGAACATTGTTTGACAATGCTAAGGCTTTAGATTTCCATGTAGAAATCTGATTCTACTTCCTTTTTGTGCTCACGGATCTGCCTCACCTGTAGAAATANTGGACGAATGTTTAGTTGTCTCTCTCTCTCTCTCTCTCTCTCTCTCTCTCGCTTTCTCTTTCCCCCTCTCTCTCTCCTACATTTCCCCTACAAAAGTAAGATCTTTATTTGTTTGTAATTCTCACAAACTTGCATCACTCACTTTTATATTTAGGGGCAATTACATACAAATCTTTGAAGAAGATGCATTATTGTTGTTTTTTGAATTAGATTGAGATCTTGTAGATCCAGCAAGAGCGTTTCTTTGAGTAGGCCATGGATGATTGTGGCCTGAGGTGTATGTGAAGACTAACATGTTGGGATCTGTTCGACCGCGCTCTACTTGTTTTCTTGCCGAGCATCCTTTGGAGGCTCCAAATTGGAGCTGCTGCATCTGTAATTTTTAATTTATTTCAATAAAACATGGTTTTTTCAAACTTTAGCTTCATTTATAGTTTTAACTATTCCAGAAAGTTTGTTGAGCAGCTTATTGTTTCTACAATCTCTTAAAGTTACAAGTGAATATTTCTAAATCCTTTTTGAGCAGATTCTTCTATTGATAATGCAAATGAATGTTTTGTCACTTCTAATTAATTTCATTGTTCATTAGTATCGAGAAATTTAGGGCGAAGAAAAATAGGAATCGACACAAATCCAAAAGAACATGCAGAGATTTACGAGGTTCGGCGAAGATGCTTACATCCTCGGAAGCAGAACGACGACTTTATTTTCAATATTCAGAAAAGAGTACAGAATAGATAATTCAGCTCTCAGACTATCAGCGACTCACATAGGGTTACAAACATGACATATTTATTACCCTATAGTATAATATGTAATTACTTAAATTATCTATGTACCAAACCGCAGCGTGTTGCCCTCGTACTCCCAACCCACATAATGAAACTCCCCCGATTGGACAGATCCTTCCGCTCCACTCCGCTCGTGGGCTCCGCTCCGCTCCAGCACCTGTCCCATTTATTGTATATGAGCACTAATCCCTCCAACTCACTAAATTCCAAGAGACATAACACTTCAATTTCAAGTGACATCTCTTCATTCCAAGAGATTCTAAATTCTGGTATTATGAGTTATACCTAACAAATCTCCACCTTGACAAATATCCAACCCCTTAGGAGAAATACATATGTCCAACAAATCTTCACATTGGCGAATATCCAGCCCCTTAGGAGAAATACATCATAGAGTTTCTTATGCACCAATGTAGTTTGGGCCACCACGTTTCCGCTGCGCCCTCGCTGCCCCTAGCCCGCATAATGACACTCCCCCAACTGGACAGATCCTTCCGCTCTACTCTACTCGTGGGCTCCGCTCCGCTCCAGCATCTGTCCCATTTATGGTATATGAGAGAGACAGGTTTATTTCTTGTGCATTTGAAGGTAATCTATACTTCGAGCTTTTAATGAAATTCCTATTGTTGGCCTTTGGCTCACTTCTTGGGACTGCTCAAAACAATAAATACGGAATTGTGTATGCAAGTAGTGTTGAGAATTGGACCTTATTTAGGGTCCAATTGATACAAAATGAATCTTGAAGAAGTCTAGGGGTATAAATCCGGAAGTGTAATGCTTCTTTTTCTTCATAAACTTCATTTATTTAGGTTTTGAAATTCATAACTGAAGCACTTGGAAAAACCTCTTTATTTAGTATTTTTCTGATTCAGATGCTGCATGGTACTTTTGAACCTCAAAATTTTGAGGTTCATGATCATTGCTACTGCAGTTAACGCACCAATGGTCCCTGCTGAGGCATTCAAGACAAGTTTGATGTTTTCAGATGCTATTAGAAACAAGGGAAACTTACATACATACCACACAATTCTTATTGCCATCTGCTGGTATTTCAGCTGCCCGTGCACTCAATAACACAAAAATTTAAACAACAAGAACTTGATGGAATCTTCATCTTTTTGGCTGATTGACTGAATCAAAGCATCAAGGTTGTCTTGTTAGAATCGCGTGATGGGATTAGTGGTCGAGCTTGCACTGATTGCACATTTGGTTTTCCAGTTGACATGGGCGGTGCATGTAAGGGTGTAAACGAGCCGAACACGAGCCNTTGTAGTTCTGTGGAGTTCAGGATAAACAGATTCAAGCTTAAGCAAGTTTTCTCAGCCACTTCTGTATTAGAGAGCTATATTTGTATTTCAATCTGAATTTGAGTTTACACCAAAACATATTTATGAATATAAATTGAAATTGAATCAAAGTTTACCGTGAGTATGGATTGAATATGAGTGTGAGATCATTTCTGATGTTTGCAACTAAATTATAATTTGAATGTATTCTTTATTTTAGATATAAAAGAATGGAGGGCATTTGGGAGAAACTGTGTTGACAGCTCTAAGTATCCATGATTCATTCATACTAATTTTATATTTTGGTTTTCCTGTTGGAACAATTACGTATGTATCACCCAATTCCTATGTATTCACATGTTAAGATATTTGTTATTTTAAGTTTTAGAAAATGAAATACACCTATTTTTTGCATATATAATGTGGCATGTAAATATATAACCTAAAGTTTGACATGTGCATCAGATTTTTGTGGTATGTAAATGCTCCTTTTTATAAACTTTGAAAAGCTTACTTGTTTGTCTTAGCACTTCAGGTTTAATCTGCATTTGGTGTGCTAATACCGATACAGTTAAGGCAGCTGGTTAAGCTAGCTGGAAGCTCCATAAGCAAATAGTGTGGAAAGTGAAAGCTTGAGAATTTTGAAAAGCTTAATGGTGGCTCCATATTCTTTTCCATTAGCTGTAGTTGATGAACGCAACATTATATATGTTGTTGATGTAAATGATCATATCTCAGGACATTTGCCAAACAAAATTATTTCTCCAAGTCAACATTCTGATCTTGGCATGTTGGCTTGCTGGAATATTAGTTTACTAGTTAATTGTTTCTAAAATGCTAAGATTGTGGTAGAATAGACAAACATGCCACAAGCATGGCTGGGTTATCTATTGCTTATTTTTTATTCCATAGAATAACTGCCTTGATAATATATTTAGGTGCAATATTAATGCCTTTAATTATGGTGCAGGAAATAACTTATGCATATTGCAGCTTGGCAGGGAAGTATTAATGTTGGTTTTATTTGATGGTTTGGATTTGTTTCTGTTGTCTTTTAACTAGAATATTTATTTGCTTTAGATACTTGCTAAGCTGGGCACTTCAATTGCAAACTTGATGAGGTTTTGGAAAGAAATTATAAAAGAGGCTTCTCTTTACCCGTAAGGCCGTAACATATTTGTATACGTATTGTGGTGCAATAAAGATAATTCCTCATGTCAATTTTGCTAACAGTTCAATGGAAAAAGACATTCATAGCTAAACTTATTGTTCTGCTAACTGCTAAGGTTCATTTGATTGCTTTGATAATCTATTTGGGTGCAATATTAATGCCTTTAATTGTGGTGCAGGAAATAGCTTATGCATATTGCAGTTTGGCAGGGAAGTATTAATGTTGGTTTTATTTGATGGTTTGGATTTGTTTCTGTTGTCTGTTAACTGGAATATTTATTTGCTTTAGATACTTGCCGAGCTGGGCACTTCAATTGCAAGCTTGATGAGATTTTGGAAAGAAATTATAAAAGAGGCTTCTCTTTACCCGTAAGGTCGTAACATAATTGTATATGTATTACACATTTACATTTGCCTGAAGTTAAAGTTGATTTGTTCATTTTCTTACAGATAGAGCTTTTGGGCAAGCATGGATTCATGGTTGAGCTTCATGAATTAATCCCGAGGATGTCATTTGAGCCTTCCATCCCAATGTGGAGTAGAATTTATTATAGTTGTAGTAATTACTAATTAGTAAACATTTGTATAGGAGAATGAGAGAAGTGAATGCAAGTTTAATTTACAATTTAAAATTTGATTTCATTCACAGAGCTCTGAGAATTGAACTGAATTTACAATTTGAACATTATCTTTTTATGTAAGATAATGATGAAGAGATGTTTTTGTGGAAGTTTTTTATTTATTGTTTTTGATAATTTGAGAATTAATTAATAATTCTTATATATTTTATTTAGAGTTATTCCAATTTTTAAAAGTTAAAATGGTGGCATTTTTTATGTGGTGTGAGAATTAATATTTAATTTTTTGTCTATTTAACAATTTAAAAAATATAAAAAATTTGAAAATTTTCGAACGTTTCGAACAAATCGAACATTTCAAACATTTCAAACATATTCGAACGATTCGAACAATTCGAACTAATTTCGAACAAATCGAACCGAACACAAACAGACCTTTCACGAACAATTTCGAACACGAGCCTATTTCAAACAAAAAATATTTCAAACGAACCGAACACGAACACGAGCACTGTTTGTTCATGTTCGGTTTGTTTACACCCCTACCTTCATGTGAGGGGTGAGGCTCTATTTATGGTGTTTTGGGTGCAATTAATGCACTTTGATCGGACGGCCCGGAGAGCTTCCCTTGATCAGATGACGTTTGATGGACATTTGAGTGCATTAACGATGTCTGAATTGAGCAATCTTGGGCTCATTGGATTCGTCTTTTCGAGACGCTCGATCTGACTATAAACTCGCTAAAATTGATATTCGTTTGACCATCAAAATGCCTCCGGAAATCCTGTAGTAGTGGTTCAATAACTTGATCTGAGCCTGATTTGACTTAGATTGGACTAACTTTTATATCATTAGGTCTGTCTCATCAAGCCGATCAGTTTGACTATAATTTTGCTAAAATCGGAGCTCTGAATGACTCTTATTCAAAAAATTGCATTGAGATTCGTGTTGGTTGATGGAAATTTGTTGGCGGTGTATCAACTGTATAGGATTTTTTTAGTGTATTTTGAACCCGCCTTTCAAAGTGACTCAACCGAGCGACCTGCTGAAGTGGCTAAATCAAGTCCATCTGTCGAATTGATTTAACTTGTTTTTTCCACCCATAGGGGCGACTTAGCCCATCTAGAGAGATACAACTACTAGAGATGATAATCACTACCAGTAAGGATGCAAGACCCTCCATCTTTAAGAATACTAATTGGCATCCACATCATGATTTTTTTCATTTTTCATCAAGACAACATGGATGAGAGTTGTGCAGTATTAAAGATTTTTTTTTTTTTCCGCCTTGTTTAAAAGGAAAGTCATGCTAAGAGAGAGGGGGGTTCTTCTCTCCCTTCCCCCAATTTCTCCCTAAAAAAAATTTTTGGAAATCTCCAAAGAATTGAGTCCACGTGTTGATGTTGCTGAACTGAGCCCACCTACCAAAATGACTGAACTAAGCCCACCTTTCGAAATGGTTGAACCAAGCTCATCTATCAAACTAGCTGAACTAATCTCTGCTACCCATGAGGGGCAGTGCAGCCTGCACAAAGAGTTACAAGTACTTACCAGCAAGGACGTAGGTCCGCCCAACTTTAAAAGTGTTGCCTAACAACCATATCACAGTCTTTTCATCAAGACATCATGGAAGTGAGTCATACAATACTAAAGATATTTTTTTGCTATTTTCTCTCCTAGTATAGAAAGAATGCCAAGCTAAAAGAGAGGGAATTCTCTCTCTCTCTCCTCTCTCCTCTCTCTCTCCCTCATTCCAAATAATTTTATCTTCCAAAAAATGCTTCGACAAGCCCAATATTCTGGCTCACAAGATTCTCGAGTTCAATATAATCTTTGAGACCTCTTTTGGGTCTCTCTCTCTCTCTCTCTCTATCCCTCTCGCTCTCTCTCTTTCCCCCTTCTCTCTCTCCTACATTTCTTCTACAAAAATAAGATCTTTATTTGTTTGTATGTACTCATAAATAATACAGGACCCTATGACCTAAAAGGACTCAACAATCGGGATCTTGCTTATGGCTACAACAAGCTTATCAAAGTAATACAACACCTTTTTTCATAAACACAGGGCTCACAGTTCCTTTGCAATTCTCATAAACTTGCATCACTCACTTTTATATTTAGGAACAATTACATACAAATCTTTGAAGAAGACGCATTATTGTTGTTTTTTGAATTAGATTGAGATCTTGTAGATCCAGCAAGAGCGTTTCTTTGAGTAGGCCATGGATGATTGTGACCCGAGGTGTATGTGATGACTAACATGTTGGCATCTGTTCGACTGCGCTCTACTTGTTTTCTTGCCGAGCATCCTTTGGAGGCTCCAAATTGGAGCTGCTGCATCTGTAATTTTTAGTTTATTTCAATAAAATATGATTTTTTTCGAACTTTGGCATTACATTCATTTATAGTTGTAACTATTCCATAAAGTTTGTTGAGCAGCTTATTGTTTGTACAATCTCTTAGTGTTACTAGTGAATATTTCTGAATCCTTTTTGAGTGGATTCATCTACTGATAATGCAAATGAATGCTTTGTCACTTCTAATTAATTTCATTGTTCATTAGTGTTGAGAAATTTAGGGCGAAGAAAAATGGGAATCGACATAAATCTAGAAGAACACGTAGAGATTTACGAGGTTCGGCAAGATGTTTACATTCTCGGGAGTAGAACAACGATTTTCTTTTCAATATTCATAAAAGAGTGCAAAATACAGAAGTCAGCTCTTAGACTATCAGCGGCTCACCTAGGGTTACAAACAAGACATATTTATAACTCTATAGTACAATATGTAATTACTTAAATTACTCATGTAGCAAACCGCAGGGTGTTGCCCCCGCACACCGAACTCACATAATGAAACTCCCCCGATTGGAAAGATCCTTCCGCTCCACTCCGCTCGTGGGCTCCGCTCCGCTCCAGCACCTGTCCCATTTATGTTATATGAGTATTAATCCCTCCAACTCACTAAATTTCAAGAGACACAACTCTTTAATTCCAAGAGACCCCAAATTCTGATATTATGAGTTATACCTAACAAATCTCCACATTGATGAATATCCAGCCCCTTATGAAAAATACATATGTCTAACAAATCTCCACATTGGTGAATATTGAAACTCCCTTATTGGTATATTATCCTAGCCCACATAATGAAACTCTCCCAATTGGACAGATGATCCTTTCATTCCACTCTGCTTGTGGGCTCCGCTCCACTCCAACACCTGTCCCATTTATGGTATATGAGAGGGTCAGGTTTATTTCTTGTGCATTTTAAGATAATATATGCTTCGAGCTTTTAATGAAATTCCTATTATTGGCCTTTGGCTCACTTATTGGGACTGCTCAAAACAATAAATATGGAATTGTATGTGAAAGTAGTGTTGAGAATTGGACCTCATTTTGAGTCTAATTAGAACAATATGAAGCTTGAAGAAGTCCAGGGGTATAAATCCGGAAGTGAAATGCTTCTTTTTCTTCATAAACTTCATTTATTTAGGTTTTGAAATTCATAACTGAAGCACTTGGAAAAACCTCTTTATTTAGTATTTTTCTGATTCAGATGCTGCATGGTACTTTTGAACCTCAAAATTTGAGGTTCATGATCATTGCTACTGCAGTTAATGCATCAATGGTCCCTGCTGAGGTATTCAAGACAAGTTTGATGTTTTCACATGCTATTAGAAACAAGGGAACTTTACATACATACCACACAATTCTTATTGCACTCTGCTGGTATTTCAGCTGCCCGTGCACTGAATAATACAGAAATTTAAACGACAAGAGCTTGATGGAATCTTCATCTTTTTGTACACTGTTGGCTGATTGACTGAATCAAAGCATCAAGGTTGTCTTGTTAGAATCACGTGATAGGCTTAGTGGTCGAGCTTGCACTGATTACACATTTGGTTTTTCAGTTGACATGGGCGGTGCATGTAAGGGGTGTAAACGAGCCAAACATGAGGGAGCCACTCAGCTCGTGTTCGGCTCGTTTATATTTCGAGCTCAAAAAGTATGTT
Source organism: Phalaenopsis hybrid cultivar (assembly GCA_002079205.1). NCBI lineage: Eukaryota > Viridiplantae > Streptophyta > Magnoliopsida > Asparagales > Orchidaceae > Phalaenopsis > Phalaenopsis hybrid cultivar. The sequence continues at coordinate 79,822 of JXCR01104425.1, read as the reverse complement.
CATGTTCGGCTCGTTTGCTTAACTAGCGATGTTCATGAACAAAGAGTCGTTTCGACAACTCTAATCACGTAGCCATAAGACATTAAGGGTTTGAGCAAGATTTAAAAATTATTATTTAAACATCATTTGAATCTAATTTAATATTTTTTATTCTATTTTCTTAATTAATATTTTAATTGATTATAAATCTTTGTAGTCTTGTAGTCAATTA
>JXCR01104425.1:11439-68134 GCA_002079205.1 Phalaenopsis hybrid cultivar | reverse complement strand
TATATATATATATATATATATATATATATATATATATATATATATATATATAAAAGAATTCGGGGGTATGTGTTAATTTCATTCAGCGTGTTTCTATATTTAGCAAAAGACTATTTAATGAGGAATATTTCAGAAGTTTATAACTTTAAAATCTGTAAAAATCATATAAGTTGTGTCTTTTTTTTCTTTTTTTTTAAATTATTATAGAGGTATTAAAATGCATTTTAATGTTATTCAAGATACATTTATATATTTTAAGCAATAAATGTTTCAACATTTTATTCAAGATTCATTTTAATGCTATTTTGGGTTCTTAAATCATTTTTAAAATAATTTGTTAACATATTAAATACAGAAAAATATAATTAACACAGAGATTATTTAATATGGTTTTGTGGTGTTATTGATTAATTTTGATGGTATTATTTGGCAGCATTCATGACATTATTTACGGTATTATTCTAGTGTTATCGGGGGATATGGACGTATTATTGGAGAGAACCAGTGGTGTTATTAGAAATATCCCTCAGTGTTATTGGCATGTTTTGCCTGAGCTGGCGTTATACATGTTTTTTGCAGTATTATTCATGTGTTATTGCGGTATTAGTAGTATGATTACTTTGGTATTATTGCGTTGCGGCGGTGTCATTGTCATGTTATTGGTGATGATGTTCATGATGTTATTTAATTGTGTTATTTCAATATTATCGAGGTGATTTTTGCGGTGTTATTAGAGAGATCCAAAGATGTTATTGGTGCGTTTTGTGATGATATTAGCTCATGTTTGCAACTTTTCGTGTTTTTGTAGTTTTTTGTTAAGTTATTGGCGCATTTTTAAAACAACACCCAAAAAATCGCAATAACAACATAAAAACGCGAGCCGCCACGATACAACTCATATAAAACCAAAATAGCACTTCAATAATATCATAATATTACCGCAATAACACAACAATAACACTGAAATAATAGCATTTGAAATACCATCACAACCATCGCAATACCACCCACTGAAATAACACCACAATTAACCTCAATCATGCTTCAATAACAATAAAAAAATCACAATAACATCTGTCTAGAAAAAAAAATCACGATGCCTCTCAAATAACACCGCAAAAAAACTACAGTAGCATTATAGTCGCCGCAATAACACTATAGCCCTCAAGTCTCTTAGGGACCAATTTCAAAAATATTTTCTTTTTTTTAAATAAATTTATTTAGTATATTTCTAATAAGTTTGTTTTTAAGAAGTTATTAGTATTTTTAAAAATAAGTTGAGTTATTCTCCACTAGTTAAATATGTTAAAATATCATATCAAAATATAAAAATTATGAGTCATGCTAATTTTTAAGTGTATTCAAGCAATACAACAGTTGCTTTCAGGGAACATCCCAACATTGACACAATGATTTACAAGATTTACGTCATAATTTTTTTACAAAATATTTATGTTGGTTATCTAGTAATTAATGTAACCCTCCACTTTTTGCATCCAGGACTTGGGAACCGGCACTTGTATTTACACATCTCACACCTAAACTGACATATTTACGTAGCACATCGGTGCTTTAAACCTATGAATGAAACTATGCGCTAAAAATATGATTGCTATGTTTATAAATATAAAAAATTAGCTGTGAAATATGTAATTACATAAGAGTTGGGTGCTATATGTGTAAATGACTCTAATTAAAAGCAACAAAAAACATAGGATTATAGGAGACATTGCAAGAAATTTTGTTGAATTAGCATCATCAATGTTCAAAAGAACAAAATAACAGCATACAATAAAACTTTTGGATACCAAAGATCCAAGAAAACACAATTAAACCAACAGATATGTACAAAATGGTGTCAAACAAGCAATAAAAAAGACACAAATCATGTTGAACAAATAGAGTTTTTCTCCAATCCAAAGGCACTAATAAAAACTACCAGTTATTTTTTACAATCTTTGGCTTTTCAAGTATGAACTTACCTTCCTTGTACTTCTGTGACACCTCATAAGCTTTCTCATACTTCCAACCCAATACCTCGTTACACTCCGAGCAATAAATGTCGGCGACGGTATGCAACCCTGTCATGAGATGGCGATCTTCCTTCGGGCCGACGACTATGTTCATGGCATGAAAAAACAGAAAGGCGCGACCATTTCTCCCCTGAGGAATTGTTACAATGCAAGAAGATTGAGAGACTGATTCACAAAAGTAAGCTTTGATAGCAAAATTCACTCATTTGAAACAATTAAGAAAAAAAATATTGATAATATGAATCAAAGGAAGAAAATTTATGATATCCTGACATGTTTTGATCAGCGTGAGGTCTCAAAATTATTGGATTTGCATTAAGAAGAGTANCAAATTAGTAAATGTGTAAAGCCATTGGAATTCACTTGTTTAATATGCAAATATGTCGGAGATCATATGGTATACATTTAGATTTCCAAATGTCGAACTAACAATAACACGAGATAACAATTTAGAAAATTTTATTCAGTTAGCTTGGTTTCGACAGCTTCTAACGGAATTTAGGAGGAAATGAAATCACGTTAAATGAATTATAAACATAAATGTGTATCAAATAATACATCCNGTAGCTCTTAATTTATTTTTGGATATGAGTGATGATATTGAATATATATATATTCGCTTATTGCACCAAAATTCTTTACTTTTTGCAATTATACGCTTGATATGCTTTACAATAGTAGAAGAACAATCTCACACTCTGAATATCTCTTAGTTTACACAAGTGATAACTCTCCTCACTTTCACTCAAGTGAATAATGTGTTCCGCTTTGATTTTCTCCTCCCGTCTGTTATGAATAGAGACTGATTTGGTGAGCAGCAGGACGAGCACTCGGCGCGTATGAGCCGGGTTGTGATGGCTTAAGTGCCCACTTAGGTGTCGATCGAACATAGAAGTCGACGCTTATGTGTTGGTTTTGGGTGCATATGCACCCATATGGGCAGTTTCCCGAGAGCTTGACGCATAGGCGCCAAGTTTGGGCGCTTATGCACCAAGAGTGGTTGGTGTCGGGAATTGGTTTTTAATCCCGATTTCGAGCGGCGTAAGAAAAGGGTTTGGTGTATCTTCGTTTGGTATTCTTTGAAGAGCTTCCTGGTGAAGATAAGGAGTGTCAAAGAGGCGGATTTCAGTGATTTGAAGTGATTCTTGCGTCGGATCGGAGAGTAAAGATTGTAGACCAAGACCTGTAAGTTTTCTTTGTGTGTCGAGAGAAAATCTGTGTAAGTTTTTGGTAAAACATTCTGAATTTTCTAGTTAAAATTTATGGTGGCGTGACTCCGTGATTTTTTCTGTTCTCGGGTTTTTCCACGTAAATTATCGTGTGCTTTTTTGGTTGCTCTAATTGTGCTTATATTTCAATTTTTGTTCTGATTTTTTATTGAATTGACACAATCTCATTATTTCGCGGTGTGGTTTAGTTTCTAATTGATTCTAAGCCCCGATAAAGTTAGAGATCTCTTATGAATTGGTTTCAGAGCAGGTGCAATGGTCGAAGAAACAAGATTCATTGTGGAGAAGTTCAATGAGATGAACTTCACTTTTTGGAAGATGCACGTGGAGGATTTGCTATATAAAAAAAAATTGTACTTGCCACTACAAGGAATCACAAATAAGCCTGAATCTATGCCTATGGAGGAATGAGAAGTGTTGGATCGAACGACATTGGGTTGGATCAGGTTAACACTTTCATCATCTGCTACGTTTAACATTGTGAATGAGAATATTATGGTGAAACTCATGATGACATTAACCAAATTGTATGAAAAATCTTCTGCTTCCAATAAAGTTTTTCTGATGAATGAGTTATTCAATATGAAGATGGTGGAAGACAGTTCAGTGTCAGAACATCTAAATAACTTTAATATTGTGACTAGTCAGTTGTGTTATGTGTGGATCAAGTTTGATGATGAGGTCAGAGCACTGGTGGTGCTATCTTCATTTCTGGATAGTTGGAATGACTTGGTTACGACGATGAGAATTTGCAGGGACTTCAAAGTTGAACTTTCATGACATCCTGAGTCTAATGCTGAATGAATTAGTTCATAAAAAAAAGTTCACAAAAAAGCAGGGAATGGTGAATCTTCATTGTCTTCATTAAATACTAATAATATGGGAAGAAATCTGGGCAGGAATACAGACAGAGACAGATCCAAGTCCATGAAAGGAAAGCCTGAGTTAAGTAGAGGATAATGCTGGAACTGCAGTAAGAAAGGGTATGTCAAGAAGGACTGCAAAGGTCCAAAGAAAGCTGGTGGTGGAAGACAAAAAATAATTTTTCTACTTTTGTCTCTATTGGTGAAATCCAAAGTGACTCACTGGTGTTATCCCTAGTCAACATTGAATCCTCGACAGTGGATTCAGGTGTCTGTTTTCATGCTTGCCCCCAATAAAGAGCTATTTAAAAACTACACTCAAAGTGATCTATAAAATGTTTATTTGGGAGATAATAAAACCTGCAGTATAGTAGAAAATGTTGATGTTTATATTAAGTTGTTGAATGAAGTAGTCTGGAAGTTTTCTAAAGTTAGACATGTTCCAAGTTTGAAGAGAAATCTCATCTCTGTGAGCCAGCTGACAAAGTTAGGACTCATGACTATTTTTACAGGTGATTTTGTAAGTTTTCTTTGTGTGGAGAGAAAACTTATGTGAGTTCTTTGTAAGATCTTCTGAATTTCATAGTGAAAATTTCTGGTGGTGTAGCTCTGTGGTTTTTTGGCGTTCTCGGGTTTTTTCACAATTTTTATGTGTTTTTCTGATTGCTTTGATTGTGCTTTTGTTTCAATTTTTTTTCCAGTTTTTTATCGAATTGGTGCAATCTCGTTATTCCGCTGTGTGTTTTAGTTTCTACTTGATCCTAGGCCCCAGCAAAGTTGGAGATTTCGTATCACCGTCTCCGAAATCACCCTTTGCTCTCTACCAGGAGGTCGTAATATATGACAATCTAAGCCATCACCAAAAAAAACGATGTGAATTGAGACGTTTGAACCGTAATCCCGTGCATACAAGCTCCTGTTACTCTGGTTCGAGGCGCTCATAATTGGAGACTGGACCCCTAGAACTGGCGGTTGGGTGCCGATAGCTTGTTTTGAGTCTATTTCATCTCTTTTGCTCCCTCAAGTTGCCTAATCACATGTATGCTGCATATGCAATCATAAAAACCATATGCCACAATCAATATATAAATTTCATGCGCATTTGATACACAACAACAACTTGATTGTTTTGGCTTGATTTGTAATTGATCGCATAACTAAACCTGATAAATATTCAGGCCAAACCGCTTACTTTCCTGCCAGTTTCTTCTGACTGAAGGAATTAGAGTGCTTCATGATATGAAATTAAAACGAATTCAAAGCCAACAGATAATTGTCCCTATGATGTAAAGCTCAAAGATGGCATAAATCTCTTTATTGTAAGTTGAATATTTTCGACAAGCATCATCAAGCTTCTCAATAAAAAAAGGTTGTGGGATGGTCTTCTTAGCTAAGCACCGCACCAATCCAAACAGTACGCGTTACATTCAACTTTGATGGCTCGCTGGAAATCATGCTGAACTAAAATCAGGGCCATTGCAATTAGCTCATTCAAATGATAAAAACTGTTTTGAGCGTGTAGCTCTTAATTTATTTTTGGATATGAGTGATGATATTGAGGCGAGGCTATGGAAGTAACGCACATTGGTAAAAGATTATGGTGTAGGCCAACGTATAATAGCTTCTGCCTTAGCCGAATCTGGTTCAATCCCTGCAACAAATATGACAAAACCTAAAAATTTCAGTTTTGTAGTTAAAAATTAGCATTTTTGAAGATTGGCAAACAATCTCTTCTTCTTTAACGCATTAAAAATTTTTCAAATGTGTTGTAAGTGTTCTTTCATAGAACCACTATTGATAAGAATATCGACCCTGTAAACCACCACGAATTTGCAAAGAAACAGTAAAAAAATTTGAGTCGCATGGCACAAGAAATTGTTGGCCGCGAATGGCATCATTGTCCATTTGAAAAGCCAATCCCAATTTTTAAAGATGGTTTTTCATTTGTCTCTGTCTCTCATTCATATTTGATGATATCTGCTTCCTAGATCAAGTTTAGAAAAATATCAAGAGCCATGCAACTTATCAAACATATGATCTCCTCGAAGAATAGGAAATTAATATTTTACTTTTATTTGTCAATGCACATTCTAGAAGACCCATCTTTCTCTAGTACATGTAGTGTAGGGATAGCACACAAACTAGAGCTGAGTCGAACCAATCTCTTGAACATTTTTTCAACTTGTCTAATTCTTGTCAGGCTTCTTTTGATAAGCTGGACGATTTGAAATTATTGCACCAGTGATGGACAAAGTTTATAGAATGTTGGACTTCACATAATGGTGGTAATCCTCTAGAAATTTTAACAGCAAAAAATTTAGCAAACTCATTTTTATGCCAGAGTTAACCTAAATCTCAAACGACATGCAAATATTATCGCTGAAATTGAAGTAGGTTATAACGAAGACTTTTCAAAACAGGAAATAAATGACAACAAACATAAAAGACACCCTTGGGTAGGGGTGTAAATGAATCGAATACGAACGAATAGAGCTTGTGTTCGTGTTCGGTTCGTTTGAAATTTAGTTGTTTGAAATAAACTCACGTTCGAAATTGTTTGTGAAGTCACTGTTCGTGTTCGTTTTTCAACAAAGNTGTTTAGGATATTTGAAGTTTCTTTGGATTGGCTATTGTCATGGATAGTTTGACTCACAATGATAATCATGCATATAATTAGGGGTGTAAACGAACCGAATACGAACAAATAGAACGTGTGTTTGTGTTTGGTTCGTTTGAAATTTAGTTTGCTTGAAATAAGCTCGTGTTCGAAATTGTTCGTGAAGTCATTGTTCGTGTTCGTTTCTTAATTTAACGAGTNGTTGTTCTAACAAGTGCTTTATCTTATCATTATAAACGTCAACTGCCAGAATCGTGTGCGGCGTCTCCGTCAATAGCTTCTCGCAGAGATGCGAACCGATGAAGCCCCCGGCGCCGATCATGCAGATCTTTATGGGCTTGATCGTATTCCCGTCCAGATCCAATCTGGTCTCCATGGCAGTCTTCCCTCCTCTTGTTGGTGAAGAAACGAGAGCACTCACACTATGCCTCCCAGAATCCAGGGAAACAACCCTTCAAGCTGCGTCCGGACTCGATTTTCTCCTCCCTTGAAGGGGTACTTTTATCCGAGGAAGGAAGATGGCTTGATTCGGAAGTTACCGGTGGTGAGGTCCAGGACGAAGGAAAGCCGCGTGTGGGAGAGGGGAAGGTTAGGGTATTGTCGGTTAGTGCTGCTTGTGAGGTAGAAGCGTGTGTCGGTTTCCGCCGCGTAGGAGACGATCGGCTAGGGCATGTGAATGGGAGAAAAAAAGGACGAGGCAGTGCGATAATGACGGTGAGGGAGATGGGTTCACGTGAGCTTTTAGAGGTTTTTTTTTTTACATATTAATTTTAAATGTTTCCACAAGTGAGTTATTTATAAGTGTGTAGCTGAAATTATATTAATATCATTATTTTTGGCACCTTCGAGTCATCTGTTTCGTCATTCAGGGTCATCTAGACAAATTCATCGATGATCGGGCAATCTGAGATAATTTCACGAACAGCGTGGCAAACGATGTTCGTCGATCCAATCGAAGACTAGTTTGATAAGCAAAATGCCAACCAATTTTTATAGGGTAACTATGATGTTATGGAAATTAAGTATGCATACATGGACCCCATTTCCGGTGAAAATATGTTTTTTTTCCTGATTGAAGTAATATTGCAACAAATGTACCTTTGAGGACAAGGAAATATTTCGCTCTATTTTTTGCACCATTTCCTTCTTTTATTAGAGTATAGAACATTATCATCTATTAGAATTCATGCTTTTATTTTGCCCAAAAGCATTGTTCATCTCTAATGATAGCTTAACAATTTGAGGCCTTTCAAAGCTCCATACAGGGTTATATCAATGAAGCAAACTGCTCCAAGCATCGAAAAAGCTAAGGACCCAAAGTGAGGAATAATTCTCACTTACCAATAAGTTCTACTGACTATTCTCTACAAGTGTCGCCGCACTGTCCCAATGAGATGTAAAGTCCAAACTCAAACGTAGATTTACCAACTATTTCATTGTGCTATAGCCAAAAAGCTTCCATGTAGTGGGGCGTGCGTTATTAAAAAAAGTCAGATTATGACTTTCTCCATTCTCTAGTCGATTTGCACATAAATGGCAAACTCGAACTATACTTTACAAGTCATTAAATAGCAAATCATTTTTTCTCATTAAGTAGCAAATCATTTTTTTATTCTATTGTTACTCTCACAGTCTTTGATTAAAGAACAAAGAGAATCAAAAAACAGAATGTATACCCATATGTGGCTCCCATAGGCCAAGGAATGCGTTGTATGGTTCCAGAATGCCAAAATTTCTGCTTTTGGAAGATGGCTCAATTAACTTCTCCTATCAAACTCACTTGCCAAAGTGTTAGGTATGAGTCATAATACCAGGATTTGGAGTCTCTTGGAATGAAGAGATGTCTCTTGGAATTGAAGAGATGTGTCTCTTGGAATTCAGTGGGTTGAGATCAGCGATGGCGCAGCAGAAGCATGATGGCCTAACCCACATTGGTGCAGGTGTAACTCCCAGGTATCTTTTCTCCTAAGGGGCTGGATATTCGCCAAGGTGGAGACNATTTTTTATATATAATTATTTTAAATTATTTTATATTTCGAACAATAACGATTCGAAGACGAAGGAACGCATTGCTGTTCTCGTTTGGTTCGTTTAACTAACCGAACGAAAAAAAATTTGTTTACGTTCGTCTCGTTTATTTATCGAACGAATCGAACACGAACTCATTGACGAACCGAACACGAACTGTTCGCGAACAACGAGATTTTTTGACCGCCCTACCCTTGGACGATAACTAAGGTGGTGGATGGCGGTTGGACACAGGTGGGGTGCAGGTTACAGGTTCAGCTGTGTGGTTTGGAAAGGGGGTGGTGACGACACTGGAAGATTGGTAGTAGGTGTTGTCTAGTGCAGGAAGGCTAGAGGTGTTATTACGACGACAGGTTGGGTCGCGAGATGAACTCAAGGCAACAGGTGGAGAGGACAAAGAGGTTGTTGACGTGGGGGCTATGGAGGATAGAGTGGCCCTCAAAGGGAGGGGAGTCGCCACTCCTTCCTTTCTCCACTCTTTCCTTTCTCTTCTCTCCCATTCCCCTCTTTCCTTCTTAGCATCTTCCTAATATGTCTTTCTAAATCATAATTTCTGAATATTTTTATTTCTCTTTCCTCAATTCTGAGATTTGATTTTGTTCTTCCTTCTTATTTTAAAAATCTTTCCTAAAATCTAAAATTTGATTTTATTCTACTTTCTTATTTTAAAAAGTCATTTCTAAAAATCTGAAATATGATTTTATTCTCTTACTTATTTTAAGTATTGCCTAAAATAAAGTCTTAGCCTCATTATAAATAGAGGATGATGTGCTTAGAGTTAGGTGTCTTGTTTTTTATATTTGAATTCATATTTTTGCCTTGATATTTTCCCCTTTGAGGGTTGTATCAAACGTCGAGGTAGTGCTTCAACTGTCTCTCATCCGATGTGATGATCATCTCCAAGAGTCCGAGTGGTGCTCCGGATGTAGCTCGACCCCCAACTAGATATATATCTTACCATACTATTGTTTCCTCGCTGCCATTTCAGAATCCGGCCACTGCAGCCCCCTCTTCCACTGATGCCAGCCACCGCAGCCCCTCCAACTTTTTGTCCAGCCCTTTCAGGCCCTTCCCGGCAGCCCACTGACACCTCTACAACAGCTACCTTGCAGTTCCGACCTTTCCCATCGCTGCTAGTGCTTCACCGTTTGTTGTCCACCCTCCGAAAGTTTTGGAGAACCTTCCCAGCTATTGTTCTAATTCTTCCACAACAGCCCTCACCTCTCTGGCCTTCACTGTAGCCGTCGATCTAGCCTCCAATGACGTTCTTGCTTCTCTCCAGTTGTAGTTTGACGCCGTTACTATCGCCAACCTGTTGTCCTACTTCTTTCACTACATCCCCCACCTTTCCGACCTTCACTGCAACCACCAATTTAGCCTCCCCTCACAGGACTCTCTCCTCATCAAGCATGTTGTGTCTTCTTTGTTAAGTCATTAGTTGTAATCCTTTGTTTTGTGTGTTATCTTTCATTATTTCGAGTCCTCATTGTAATCTTATTTCAAGTCAGCAGTAAAATTGTGTCTTGCATCATGGATTGGGCTAACTCCAATATAAGTTGCGATATGCAGAGACTAAGGTAATGGGATGGCGCGGTTATTGGTTAGGTGGGAGGAGGGATGCAGTCAGCAGGGAAGGAAATACATGGGTCTTTATGTGGCTGTAGCTTGGCAGGCATGAGGGTGATGACAAGGAAGCAAGCAACAAGCAGAAAAGGGTATAAGTGCATGATAATTATCGCTGAAGGTGTGAGTTACAGTCGGAGCATCAATTGAACCATCGAAGAAGATCGTCACTTAGGATGAGTTATAGTCCGAGTACCTCCTCTCATTTTGATATAGGCCTAGAAGGGAATATAGCCGCCTATAGCCGCTGACGACAAGCTGGACCAAAATCTGAACTCAGGACTAAACTAAACCCGATGCAAACAAACAACAAATATATAATAGATATAGAATAGGAAAGAGGATGTCCTTCCTCTTTGGACGGCAAAGCAGGCTCTTTGAACGGGGTTGTTGGGAGTTGCAGCTGATGTGCTCCGATGAATACTATGTATCAACCTTCTCAAACATCGACATTAACACAATGCAGACCCCTTCACGGCTGAAGGAAGTGTTAGCAGTAGCATCATGAACAGTTTTCCTATCATATTACCATTGTCTACCCAACAATAGATAACATGTGTCCATAATTACTATATCACACAAAATATGATCTTAAAATCTGCCAATGGAAAAGTTAATTAAAACTTCTTTTTTACACCTCCATTATGTTTGTAGTTTGAATCTAAGATAGTTTGTAGGATTGTTATCTTCAATTGTAATTTATCAACCATAGCAGTTGACATAACATTCTCACAAACCCCAGTGTCGATAATTAGCTGAGACTTGCCTTGGACAGTGCAATGGGATTGGAAAATGCTATGTCGAAGCCAAGCGTCTTCCTTCCTAGCATTAAGATGTCTCTGAATAACTTGCAACTCCCCTTCGCGTGCTTCTATGAACAACTCCTCGAGCTAATCACTGTTCTCGTTTGCAGCTTCTCCAACATTTTATTGTTCAGGTTCTTCCACGAGCGAAATAATATGACAGATTTGGATAATTTGCAGCAATATTTGACCAAACCCTTCATCTACTTCTATGAGAGGGTTGGAGTAGCTTCAGTGGCAGACAAGATTAGGGAGAATTGTCTTTAGATGGTTTGATCACATTAAATGTCAACCATCTGATGATCCTGTCAAGTTTGTAGATGTTTTAGAATTGACTTATGCTAAGAAAGATAGAGATAGACCTAAAAAGACTTGACATGTATAAAAAATGATCTTAATTTATTAGAATTAAATGAAAATATGACACTCAACATGACACAATGAAGAAAAATGATTTGTTCAGCTGATCCCGCTTAATGGGATAAATGTTTGTCATTGTTATAGGAAACCATGATACCGTTTTTCATGTATATGAAATGTGGTATTTACACTTGTGTCAGACATGTAAATACTTGGGCGATTGAATGTGGATGCAGGAAAAACTTCCTGTTTTCTACCTATTCCCTTCCCTTTGCCTTTGCTCGCTGACTCTGCTTCTTCCTTCTCTGTAATTGGGAGTTTTGCAAAAAAATACTCTCACATTCATTCCTGTAATTTCTTTTTTGCATCTCTATGTATTCGAAGGTATTTCAATAATTATCAAATATTTTCTTCCTTTGATTTCAGTTCAATACAAAATAAATGCATTGTTTTGTAATTATGTTTTTATACCCCCCCTTAATATGCCTTCAAAGCTCCTTTTTAAGACACTTCATATTGAATGGTGCTACAGAAGCCTACCAGAGCGGAGAACTGCAGGAGCTGTTGGAGAAGGCAATGTGTTCTTGACAAGCACAGCCTTAAAATAAGATTGTCAGATCTATTTTAGTGGAAAAATTACGAGTAATGCCACAGTTATGTCTCTCTCTCTCTCTCTCTGGTGGGAGATTTACATGCATACCACTTATTTCTTATGTATTTGCATATCAGCACAACTTCAGTTTTTATATATATGCAACATTCTCTCTATGCATGTAAAGGTTTATTTCATTTTTAATAAGTTAAAATTTTGATATTTTTTATGTGATATGAAATATTAGCATGGTCTAATTGTAAAAAAGCAAAGTTTAGGTGTTAGATATATAAATAAGGAGAATTATTTGCGTACGTAAGACGTACGTTGAGTTGCGTACATATTAAGTTATTAGGAGAGTACAACTATGTTACACTTAGGTTATACCTCTAATAATTCTTCCTGTAACATAAGTGTAACCTACCTGTACCTTCTGAATAACCTAATATGTACGCAACTCTGCGTATGTCTTACATACGCAAATATTTATCCCGGATATAGCTATTTTTTTAATATTAATTGTTAAATTGTAATACAAAATTGTAGTTTTTGAAAATTACTGTAAGAAATGTTTTGAAAAGACGAATATTCAACGGAAGCAAGGAAACATTATTTTGAGGTTCAATTGGGAATTTAATTTGATGGTATTATAAATTTTACCTTGGTTTGAATAAAGTGATAATAATATAATATTATTTTTTAATCAATTTAATGTCGAGTAATTACTTACATAGCACACGAAACATTCTATTTGCAAATCTAGCATCCTCTTTTATTCCTTTTTCACATTTTGTTCAAAATATCAAATTTCATGATAAAATTGTGACCTATATTTTTCATTTTTTATATAATTGTAGCACCAATATATATTCCACACTACCATTATTTAATTTTATTCATAATTCATTTGACATGTTTGATAGGTGTAATTTGAGTATGGGTTGGTTTTCATATATTAAATAAATAAAATAACATTTAATTTATAAATAAGTTTTCTTGTAATTAAATGTGACAAATAAAAATCAGAAACTAATTTCTTAAAATAAAAAAAATATATGAACAAATTGGATTAAATTTATATGTATATTAATATTAAATTATAATTTATTGTTAAAAATATATCACTAAATAAGTTATAATTAATTAAATTTTATTTAAATAATATATTATATAATTATAGAGCATCTAATATAATAAATAAGTCGGATTATATTCAAATTTAATTTATTTAAATTATGAGTAATTTATTTATTAAAACAAATACAATTGAGCATTTTTTTCATTAAATACATTGGTTCATTCGAATCTTAAATAGGAGAAAATATTATGCACGAAGTTCATATGTGTGGACATTTATTTAAATTCGAGCACAAATTAATATAGATAGAAGAAAACATTATGTCCGTCATCCGGATGAGGATAATAGTGCAGGTCATACCATACCTCGAATATGATAATGTGATGACATATATGCCGTCGACATATGATTTACTAGACATAGACATTGTTTGGTTACACTTTAATTTTTATATTAAGCATGATTTATCAAATTTATTAAAATTGGATTTATTAGACGAGATAAAAATTGCTCCGACGTTTATAAGAAAATATTTACATCCAGTCACATAGGGACGAAATGCACAATATTTAAATTTAACGGAGGATCAAATTTAATTGATATATTTTAAATATTTAGTTGGATTTAATTTAAATTCAAGCTTAAATCATAATTAAGACTCCCATAATATTTTCTCAGTTTAGGGAAAAATTATTTCTTTCACGTATGCAGAGATGCATGCGTTTTACCATCTTCACCGCTAATCAGGTTAAAATTATATTTTGGTGAACCCAATTTTTCTTTTTTTTTTTTTAAATAAAATTGATGAAAGAGCTCTGATGCATCTCTGCGGGCGGCGTCGCATGTATTAAAAAATTATTGCATACATATACCGCATGCAGAGATGCATGCGGTGTTCGATCCTGACCGTAAATCACCGTGATATGCAGTTAATATGAAATCAAAAATTTTTTGAAAAAAAATATTTAAAGTAGGTCAACCGAAATACTTCATGATCATGAATCACCATGATCTACGGTCATAATCGAACACTGCATGCATCTATACATGCAGTGTATGTATGCAATAATTTTTCCGCATATATCCCTGCATTCCATAGGTAATAATTTTTGAATTATGGGAGAGAGAAAGGGAGATTAGCGGAAAAAGTAGGTTTGGGCGACGGAGAAAGCATCGTGTGTGGTATGGGTTTCTCCGATGAAGAACAGCGTCTTCTCACCCCACCGAAGTCAAATCTCGCCGGCGATGAGGAGATCTTGGTGGCGACGGAGGTTGTCGAAGCGGCTCCGAAGGATCAGTTCTACATTGCCCACATAATCTACTTCATTCTCGGAATGGGCTATCTCCTTCCATGGAATGCCTTCATCACTGCAGTTGATTACTTCAGCTATCTATATCCTGGAACGCCCGTCAATCGCATCTTCTCGGTTGCTTATAAGCTATCCTGTCTTCTCCCTCTCATTTTCATCATCGGCTGGGCACATCTTTCGTCGATCACTTTTCGGATCAACGCTGGTTTGGTCATCTTCACCGTCTCGCTTGTTGTTGTTCCCGTTCTCGATGCCTTCTATGTTCGAAATACGAAGGGGGTTTATAGCGCCTATGATGTAACCGTCGCTGCTGTGATTCTTTCTGGAATTGGGGGTGCGCTCGTACAGGGAGGCGTTACCGGATCCGCTGGCGAGCTTCCCGAAAACTACATGCAGGCCGTCGTTTCCGGAGCTGCGGCTTCAGGTTATTATTTGACCTCAGCCCTCTTTGAATCTTGCAAGCAAATTGTATGAGTGTTTCTTTTGCTTTTATAAAACTTTAATGAGGTTAATACAGCGACAAAAAAACTGAAGAACTTTAGAGATTTGGCAAGTGCGTTTTGGATCAATTTTGCCATTAATGTCGTGTTTATGTTCTGGTGTGCGGGCTAGTTTGTTCGAGCTTGTTTAGTTCATCTTACTGTACTCGTTTCAAGAGAAACCAGTGGTCTAGTGGATGATCACTTGGTAGATTGAACTGTTCCAAAACTCCTCAATCCACTTCCTAAAACCGAAAAATGGGTCCATTGTTGGAGCAATTATTTTATCAGGATACCCTAGATATAAATTTAGAGTCCAGTGAGCTGTTGTCACGTTGCACATGGGCCTCACTGTAATATGGGTAGATGTTTTAGAATAGTGAGACTCACTCGTCACGCAACACACTTTTACTGGACTCCTGACACAACTTACAAGGTTTTGGGTTAATGTAATTTGGGGTAATTGGTGAGAATCAATTATTTGGTTATCATAGTTGGGAATTTTCAAAGCTGCTCGAAGACTTCTAAATTTCATTAATGAATTCACTTTTACAATTTTGCACAAACTTCAGTGTTAACTAAGCTGCTTTTAACATATTTGATAATTAAAATGTGTTATACCCCCACATCGCATGCCACGACCTTATTCGGGGTTTAGAAGTTACAAAGATTGGAATAGACGGTCAGATGATGAGAATTAAATTTGTCATATTCATCTACAATTTAACAAATAAGTGAGTCACTTATCAAATTAAATTAAGACAATAAATTAATGTTACATCGTTACTGGTTGTCCATGTCTTCTATAAATATTTTTCTGTTTTATCGCTTTTCTATTAATCATATAAATTTACCTGAAAAATTAGTTTAAAACAAATGCGAGCTAAACGAGCCAGTGAATATTCATACTTATAAATCACAGTAACACAAGAAAAATGTAAACTATATGCATGACAATCAAATTTTTAATAAATTAATAAGATATTTAATGTTATTTAAAGAACCTTATTATATCAATAACTTATAAATATCATTTTATATATGTACAATCGTCACAAGTGTACCGTCTAAAAATTATGTCAATTAAGACACATCAATATTAATATCCTTTTTCATATACTTACATGGGTATCTTAGTGTTTCTACATTAGTACCATCAATGAGGGACTATCACAGTCAGTCATGCACACATAAACAGTCAACATAAACATATAATTGTTTTATTTGTCACATTCATTTTAACAAACTATATAAAACATACACCAAATTCATAAGACGGAGTAACTACAAAATTCATAACAATATGATTGATAAAAAAAAATATCTCAATCAGCGTAAATTATGTGCAGGTGTCTTCAACTTCAAAACTTTTGAGAAGAAGCAAATTATTAGTATAAAGTAAAAATACGAGTACTCGACTTGTTTCAAACACATTTAATTTTTGCCTCCAATAGTTGGCTGCCTACAATATCGTAAAAATATAATCTCAAGCATATCAATAATTATGCTTAATTAATTTCTTAATTATTTATGTAACTTTAATTATTAATTAGAAGCTTTATTTTAACTATTAATATTATTTTAATTTGACTATTAAAATTGAACTAAATCAATATTTATGATTTTATTGAATATTTAATAAATGTCCACTTACATCGGATCCTCTTCAAATTAGGTTATTTAAATTAAAATATTTCTAATCAATTTCTTTTCCATCATGAAATCAAAATATAAAAAATAAATAAATTAATCAACTAAAGTTTTTTTTAATTGTGTTCTTTCATAAATTTAAAAAAAAAATAATTCATTTTATTTTGAAAATAAAATTATTGGCACATGTCAAACGATGGAACAATACTACGTGTGATGTTTTAGAACGCATCTTTCCATTATTTAATTTTCTTCATAACTCATGTCACATGTTTGATAGGTCTAATCTGAGTACGGTTTGGTTTTCATATATTAAGTAAATAAAATAATATTTAATTTATAAATAATTTTTCTTGTAATTAAGTATGCTAAATCAGAAACTAATTTCTTGAAATAAAAAAAAACTTGAACAAATTAGATTTAATTTATATGTATATTAAAATTAAATTTTAATTTATTGTTATAAAATATATTATTAAATAAGTTATAATTAATTAAATTTTATTTAAATAATATATTTTATAATTACTTAGCATCTATGATTTCAGAACAACAATAAAATGTTGGATTATGTTCAAATTTAATTTATTTAATATTTGAGATTTGATAAAATAATCAAATTAATTTATTTATTAATTAAAATAAATATGATTGAGTATTAAAGAAGCCAAGCGCTAGTTGTTCATTAAATGCATTGGTTCATTAGAATCTTAAATAAGAGAAAGTATTATGTATGTAGTTCGTATGTGCGGATCAATCATTGAAATTCGAGCACATCCCTCCTCATAAATTTATAAAGATTAAATTTATTTCTTAAATAAGAGAAGATATACGACTGAATTTGAGGATGACAGTGTGGATCACATCATATCGCGCTTCTGACGGTGTGATATCACTTTTATCGAGAAAATTATTATATTCGTCAAAATTTAAATTTAATGGAGCATTGAATTTAATTTATATATTTCAAATATTTGGTTGGGTTTGATTTAAACTCATGCTTAAATCTCATTAAAATAATCTTACCTAACACTCCCATAGTATTTTCTCAATTTGGGAGATAGAAAAATGTGGATCGCGTAGAAGAGAGATGGAGTGGAAAAAATAAGTTTGGGTTTGGGAGACGGAGAAAGCAGAGATTGTGANTATATATATATATATATATATAAGTTAGATTAAATTTATATGTATATTAATATTGAATTATAAAAATTAATAAATAAGTTAAACTATGTCCAAATTTAATATCTTTAATCTTTGAGATTTAATAACATAATTGAATTTATTTATTTATTAATTAAAATAAATATGATTGAGTATTAAAGAAGCCAAGCTCTAGTTGTTCATTAAATGCATAGGTTCATTAGAATTTTAAATAGGAGATAGTTATGTACGTAGTTCGTATGTGCTGATCAATCATTGAAATTCGAGTACATCACTACTCACAAATTTATAAAGAACAAATTTATTTTCTAAATAAGAGAAGATATTAGGTCTGTCTTCCGAATGTGAGGATGACGGTGCAGATCGTACCATGCCGTGTTTTCGACAGCGTGACGCCATATAAGGTAATGTTTAGCCACAACTATTTCATGTTGTGCATGATTTATCAAATCCAATAAAATTTGGATTTATGAGTTGGATTTTTACGAAGAAAATTGGTATATTCATCAAAATTTAAATTTAATGGAGTGTTGAATTTAATTTATATATTTATAATATTTAGTTGGATTTAATTTAAATTCAGGCTTAAATCTCATTAAAGTAACCCTACCTAACATTCCCGTAGTATTTTCTCAATATGGAGATAGAAAAACGTGGATTGCGTACTAGAAGAGACATTGAGCGGAAAAAATAAGTTTTGGAGACGGAGAAAGCAGACTGTGATATGGGTTTCTCCGACGAAGAACAGCGTCTTCTCAACCCGCCGAAGTTAAATCTCGACGGGGATGAGGAGAGCTCGGCGGCGACGAGGGTGGCGACGGTGGTCGGAGCGGCTCCGAAGGATCAGTTCTACATCGCCTACATAGTCTACTTCATTCTCGGGATGGGCTTTCTCCTTCCATGGAATGCCTTTATCACCGCCGTTGATTACTTCAGCTATCTATATCCAGGAACGCCCGTCGATCGCGTCTTCTCGGTTGCTTATATGCTCTCCTGTCTTCTCCCTCTCATCTTTATCATCGGCTGGGCGCATCTTTCGTCGGCCACTGTTCGGATCAACACTGGTTTGGTCGTCTTCACCGTCTCGCTTGTCGTTGTTCCCGTTCTCGATGCCTTCTATGTTCGAAATACTAGGGGGGTTTATAGCGCCTATGATGTAACCGTCGCTGCTGTGATTCTTTCTGGAATTGGGGATGCGCTCGTACAGGGAGGTGTTATCGGATCCGCTGGAGAGCTTCCCGAAATCTACATGCAGGCCGTCGTTTCCGGAACTGCGGCTTCAGGTTATGATTTGACCTCAGCCCTCTTTGAATCTTGCACGGTTTCTTTTGTTTTCTTAATCTTTTCTGTGATTAATGAAACGACAAAAAAACTGAATTACTTAGAGATNAAATACTAGGGGGGTTTATAGCGCCTATGATGTAACCGTCGCTGCTGTGATTCTTTCTGGAATTGGGGATGCTCTCGTACAGGGAGGTGTTATCGGATCCGCTGGAGAGCTTCCCGAAATCTACATGCAGGCCGTCGTTTCCGGAACTGCGGCTTCAGGTTATGATTTGACCTCAGCCCTCTTTGAATCTTGCACGGTTTCTTTTGTTTTCTTAATCTTTTCTGTGGTTAATGAAACGCAAAAAACTGAATAACTTAGAGATTAATAAATGGGATGAAAGGAGAATCTGTGATGGAGCGCGTTTTTTAGAATCTGGGGTTGTGGAAGGGGTTTCGCAAGTGCGTTTTGGATCAATTTTGCCAGAGGTGTCGTGTTTTACCGGCTTTGTTAGCTGGCTAGTTTGTTCGAACTTGTTTAGTTCATCTTACTTTGCACGTTTCAAGAGAAACCAGTGGTCCAGTGGAAGATCACTTGGTAGATTGAACTGTTCCAAACCTCCTCAATCCACTTCCTAAAACCGAAATNTGGGATGAAAGGAGAATCTGTGATGGAGCGCGTTTTTTAGAATCTGGGGTTGTGGAAGGGGTTTCGCAAGTGTGTTTTGGATCAATTTTGCCAGAGGTGTCGCGTTTTACCGGCTTTGTTAGCTGGCTAGTTTGTTCGAACTTGTTTAGTTCCTCTTACTGTACTCGCTTCAAGAGAAACCAGTGGTCCAGTGGAAGATCACTTGGTAGATTGAACTGTCCCAAACCTCCTCAATCCACTTCCTAAAACCGAAACATAAGTCCATTGTTGAGGGAAGGTTGACTTAGTAGGTTTTGGGTTAATGTAATCTGGGTTATTGGTGAGAATCGATTATTTGGTTATCACAGTTGGGAACTTTTAAAGTTGCTCGGAAGGTAGTTGTTTTTCTGACGTTTTCTTCTAAATTTCATTAATGAATTCACTTTTACAAGTTTGCACAAACTTCAGTGTTAACAAAATTGCCCAGTGTTGTACCCCACATGTCACGATTCTAACGGAGGCTTGAAATTAACAAAAACATGAATATATGGTCGGACGGTTGAACTAAATTTTTTATATTCGTTTATAATTTGACAGATAAACGAGTCACAAATCAAATTAAATTAAAACAATATATTTAATGTTACATCGTTAATGGTTATCCATATTTTCTATTAGTATATTCATTCTATCGCTCATCTTTTAATCACTTAAAATTTACACGAAAGTTTGTTTAAAACAACTGTGAGTTAATGAGCAAGTGAATACTCGTACTTGTAAATCACAGTAATACAAGAGAAACATAAATGATATGCATGCTGTCAAATTTTTAATAAATTAATAAAATATTTAATGATATTCAAAGAAACTTTTTATATTAATAATATATAAATATCATTTTACATCTGTACAACCATCACATGAACACCGTCAAAAGATTTTGTCAATTAAAACACATCAATATCAATGTCCATTTTTATATATGTACACAGGTATCTTAGTGTTCCCCCACTAGTAACGTAAAGAGGAGACTCTATCATTGTTAGTCATGCACATACAAACAATCAAAATAAATATCTCATTGGTGTATTTGTCTCATTCATTGCAGCATACTATATAAAGAATACACCAAATGCATGTAGAGCACCTTTGTTGAAGTTACAAATAGTGAGGACTATTAATGTGGAATGAAACAATTTATTTGACCAGAATGATGAAAACCTCCTAGGGGAAATTGAAGATCAAATTTTTATCATCACTGTCATTATTAGCCTTATACCAATTTCTTTGCAACTAGTTTTATGAATTCTCGTTTGCCATTCAGTATTATTGAGAGCATCATGAAGCATTTAGTCTATTCCTCTAAAACCCCTTTTTTTAATTAAAAGGAAGCGAAGCATAATTTCAAATTTTTAATTTAGGTTAGGCACGACATAATGCTCATAAAAATTGTCAGTGGCATTATACCTTTTCCTATTGGGTTGCATGAATTGATACTTTGTTATAAAAGCTTTTGACAATGTTACCCATGGGGGAGTCATTGAATTTTTGCTTTATTACCCCAGAAAATGGAAAAAAAAATCGATTTCTAGAAGATGAGATATTTGTTTTTGAAACGTTGTGGATACTGCTGAACTTTTAGTATAATTAACCATCTGACCAATAGGGCTTTATTGATTTTTAAAATTTTGAGGTTGTTAGTTCATTTGACTTCTTATATAAAAAAAAAATGTGGTTCCTTATTCAACTCTTATATGATTTGCTTTATGTGTTTCTAATGGTATGTTTGGCATTCAATTCCGGCCTATGCTGTGTTGTACAACTTTTTCTTTATTTATGGGAAATTTTGTGATTAGTTGTAATTATTATTTTTTTAATTTTTTCCTCCATAGTTTGTTATTTCTATGTTGTGCCAATGCCCAATTACCTTCATAATTCATTTATCTTATAGAGTTTGTCCTTTTCATGTATTTTAATCCCGTGCACTATGAGCTCTTCTTTTGGTATTTCTAAAGATCATGCCTTAGTTTGATCTAGTTATGGTTGAGCCCCCTATCAGGTAAAGATTTTATTTTTAGCTGTATTTGAATCTGGATGGAGATTAGGGATTTTAAACCTTCTTCTCAACTTCAGTGTTTAGGATATTATAAGCTATGAATGGCCTTGACTCTTGGAGAACCAATAGAATTTTTTTTTTCTCGATTATTTATTTTGAGGTTAAGCACAATTTAAGTGTGGAAAGTGAAAAATGTTATTTCTTAATCATGTTTTATGTTAAAGATTGGGTAAAAAGGAGATTGGTAGACACTAAAGAGATTACAATTTTCATGATACGTAATGAAACGAATTTAACAATCTATAATCCTCCCATGTTTTCATATTTTTATCCTTGCCCTTCGTCCTTTTTCTTGGATTGGTTTAAAAAGGTTCAGGGAGGTAGAGTTGTTATGTTTATAAGTTTAGAGAGAGATGTCCAAGTGATACCGGAGTTTACCCAAACTATGACGCAAGGCGACGAATATTATTACTAATAAAAATGATGTTACAATGAAGACTGAAAAGAAAGGAAAATAACCACACAAAGCAAAAGTGCAAAACGAGACAAAAATGAAGACATAACAAGATTGACGAGGAGGGAGTCCGAGTGGTGGTGCGAGGCAGGCGGCTGCGGTGATGGTTGGAGAGACGTTTGGAAGGAGTTCGATGCGAATAATAGCAGTGGGAGAGTTGTCTTGCTGGAAGGCAGCAAGGCGGCTGCCTACTGGGTGGTAGGCGGCTGTTGGGAACAACCAAATGGTGCGCTGGATGGAGGTCAATATGAAGACAACAATGGGAGAGGAGTCCTGCAGGACGACAGCAAGACAGTGCCGTCTTGTAGGGATGGAGAGTGGGTTGACAACAACAGGAGGGTAGAAGAATAAATAAATATCTCGTCGGGGTCGAGCTACATCCATGGCATCACCTGGACTCCTGGAGACGATTGTCACCTTGAACAATGGACAATCGGAGCTACCTCGACGTCAGATAAAAATCTCGAAGGGAAAATACCAAGGCTAAAACCTAAATTCAGATATCAAAATAAGGATCCCTAACCCTAGACACATCAACTCCTATTCATAACATACTTGACCCAATTTAGGAATCATTTAAACTAAGAAAGGAAAAATAAAATACAATCAAGATCACGGGGTTTTGGGAAGGGTTTGAAATTAAGAAAGGAGAATAAAATCGTGATTTAGGCTTTTGGGAAAGAATTTAAATTTGGAGAAGAATAAAAACCAAATTTCAGTTTCAGAAAAAGTTTTAAAATGAGAAAGTGCTAGGAAAGAAGGTGAGAAAAGAAGGAAAAGAAAGGAAGGAAGAAGGAAAGGAGGGAAGAGGAAGCAGGGTGCGTCAAACCCTCTCCCTTGAGAACCGATCAGTCCTCATGTTGAGCCCCTGTTAGTCTCCCAGGGTTGGGAAGTTTCGAACTCACCCATTGAAGCTTCTGGTTCCTTGACTTTAATCATGAAAACACATGGATCCCACTGTTGACTATACCGCCTCCCAAAGCATTTGCAAGCGCACCTCCATCTCTGTCCGAGTAGCTTGGACTGAAATTTTTTGGCATGTTGGTGGCCTTGATGGCTGAGAATCAATTGTCACTAAAACCGGTCTTACCACTCTGCTGGTAAGGGCTCCTGAGTTCTCGAGTGTTATCGAAAGAAGTAGAATGAGGCGTTTTCCATCCTTGGTGAATGAATACGTGTTTATGAATCCATCGTGCTTAGTCTTTCAGTCAAATTGCCACGGTCTTCCTAGTAGAAAGTGACAGGCATTCATGGGGACCACATCACACCATATCTGATCCTGCAACTGACACCCTATTAAAAACTCTACTAGGCATTGCCGAACGATGCTGACCCTGTCTTTCTTCTCCAGCCACGTCAGTGAATATGACTGGGAATACCTTTGAGTCGTGAGTCCCTGTTTTTTTACCATCTAAGTTGATGTCACGTTCTTGCTGCTACATCCATCGATGATAAGACTGCATACCTTTCGATTCATAATGCAACAGGCGTGGAAAATATTGCGGCGAAGCTACTGCGGATCCCTCGTGTCCTCGACCTTCAGAATTTGTCGAATCACAAGTGCTTCTCCATCATCTGGTGGAAGTTGATGCTTCTCACATTGTTCCTCTGCTTCCTACTCCCCGCTAACCTCTTCAATGACGCTCTGTTCGGTAAAAATTATAACTCTGCTCGTTAAAAGTTACAACTATGCTCGTCGGGCAGCTGTAGGCTATGTGCCCAAATCTGTGGCATTCGAAACATTTTCTGGTGGGCACAACAGTCGGCGTCTTCTCACTGGTGGTGGCTTTCTCCGTATTTGAACCAATTTTCTCAACTCTTGTGGCATGCTACTGCCAGCGTCTCCAACTGTGGGTGGCTGGCAGGCTGGTGGTGGCTGTCGGCTCTGCTTCTGCTGTCTTTATACTTTCAATGCTTGTGTCTTGACATCCTCCGACGTTCAGTACGGTTTTAGTTGCACCACGTCACTAATATTAGGCTTCAAGCCACCCAAGATATCTGTATTTTCCTCTAGCTCAATCAGGTCACACTTAAGTTGTAAGTGGTCGAATTGAGCTGTAAATGATTGTGAAAAATATGTTTTGACGGTAACGTGGAGGAAGATATTCTTCTGCACGATTTTCATCTCCTCCTTGATAATGAGGGAGTATTTGGCTGCACATTAATTTTCTGTTTAGCATGATTTATCAAATCCAATAAAAATTAAATTTGGATTTATCAGATGGGATAAAGATTGCTGCGACGTATTCGGAGGACTTACTTTACGTCCGGCCCACAGTGGGATATAGTGAGAGAATGCCCGCGCATTGAATTTAATTTATAATTTTTTAAATATTTAATTGGATTTAATTTAATGCAAGCAGACACTCCCATAATAAATTCTCAGTTTGGGAGAGAGAAAAATGTGGACTGCGTAGAAGAGAGATGTAGTGGGAACAATAATTTTGCGAGACAGAGAAAGCAGAACTTGTGGTATGGGTTTCTCCGATGAAGAACAGCTTCTTCTAACCCCACCGAAGTCAAATGTCGCCAGCGATGGGGATAACTCGGCGGCGACGAGGGCGATGGCGGTGGTCGGATCGGCTCCGAATNTAAAAGTTATAACTCTGCTCGTTAAAAGTTACAACTATGCTCGTCGGGCAGCTGTAGGCTATGTGCCCAAATATGTGGCATTTGAAACATTTTCTGGTGGGCACAACAATTGGCGTCTTCTCACTGATGGTGGCTTTCTCCCTATCTGAACCAATTTTCTCAACTCTTGTGGCGTGCTACTGCCTGCGTCTCCAACTTTGGGTGGCTGCCTGGCTGGTGGTGGCTGTTGGCTCTGTTGCTGCTGTCTTTATACTTTCAATGCTTGTGTTTTGACATCATCCGATGTCAAGTACGGTCATAGTTACACCACATTGCTAATATTAGGCTTCAGGCCCCCAAGATATATGTATTTTCCTCCAGCTTAGTCAGGTCGCACTTCAGCTGTAAGTGGCCGAATTGCGAACTCCTTCATTGAAACGAGTCTCTCGATTGTGTAGTTTCAAAAATATGTTTTGACTGTAACGAGGAGGAAGATATTCTTCTGCACGATTTTCATCTCCTCCTTGATAATGAGGCAGTGTTTGGCTGCACATTAATTTTATGTTTAGCATGATTTATCAATCCAATAAAAATTAAATTTGGATTTATTAGATGGGATAAAGATTGCTTCGACGTTTCGGGANCTCTTCTGTCTTCTCCCTCTCATCTTTATCATCGGCTGGGCGCATCTTTCGTCGGCCACTGTTCGGATCAACGCTGGTTTGGTCATCTTCACCGTCTCGCTTGTCGTTGTTCCCGTTCTCGATGCCTTCTATGTTCAAACAACGAGGGGGGTTTATAGCGCCTATGATGTAACCGTCGCTGCTGTGATTCTTTCTGGAATTGGGAGTGCGCTCGTACAGGGAGGTGTTATCGGATCCGCTGGAGAGCTTCCCGAAATCTACATGCAGGCCGTTGTTTCCGGAGCTGCGGCTTCTGGTTATGATTTGACCTCAGCCCTCTTTGAATCTTGCAAGCAAATTATATGAGTGTTTCTTTTGTTTTTTAAACTTTTCTGAGGTTAATATAACGACAAAAAGCTGAATAACTGGAGATTAAATGGGATGAAAGGAGAATCTGTGTTGGAGAGCGTATTTTAGAATCTGGGGTGGTTGAAGGGGTTTCACAAGTCTGTTTTGGATCAGTTTTGCTAGGGGTGTCGTTTTTTACCGGCTTTGTTAGCAGGAGCGGATTGATGTTATGGTGTGCAGGCTAGTTTGTTCAAGTGAAACTGGACTGGCGCGTAGGCGCCGCAAATTTGGTGCCTTGGTGTCAGGGCTCTATGCGCCATAAAGGTGGCGCCTACTTTCCTGCCTCTTGCGAAAACATGTCGTTTTGAGTGCTTTGGAGTCTAGGCGTCAGAAACTGGTGCCAGACTTTCATGGGCTCGGTTACACACCCGGTGCTGGGGCCTAGGCTCCGGTTTAGCTTCAAAAACCCTGATTTACATCTGGAGCGCCAGATGAAGGATTTTTATCATCTGTAAGCTACGGGAGATTTCATATGAATGAAATATAATCCCATAATTTCAAAATTGAGTTCATTGATCCGCCATTTGCTGGGGAAATCGCCACCAACGAGAGTTCTGGATCGTGGTGCGAGTAGTGTGCCCTAATTTTGGCTCGGGTGATTGAAAGAAGGAACTCGTCGGTCCGGAAGCCACAAAAAGTTGAGTATTATTAAAATACAACCTTGTAATTCAGAAGTTAACATTTTAGGAGTTTCAAACTGGTTTTTTCGTGTGAGATCTCGATGACTACCCTTGGCTTCAGAAGAATATGGACCGATGAAGTTGGGTCTCTCAATATCTACACGGACGTAAAAGTGTCCGAAGTTAGGGCTAGTACCCCGACATGATGAATTTTCCCGGGTAAGGGCAAATCGGCCCCGATCCTGGTTTCGTGGTCATGGCATGTATCAGGAGGTTCGATGGGATGTATTAGTCAAAGGGAAACTAAGCATAGCTCTGTATTCTCAGACATGGGGGGCTTTACTTGGCCACTTAGAGAGAGAGGTAGAGATTCGTTATGCAATGACTTAAAAGAATTGAATTGCATTTGATGCTTGGAATCCTAGATGCTAGTTAGAACTCAATAGACTTCAAATAAATAGGTTTATCATGATAATTGATAAGACTTGTTTATTTTTATCATACACATGGATAAATAATTAGATGGTACAATCCTTTTGTTTTAATATCTCCTTTGCAATGCCTCCTTTCCTTGTATGATTTGTCCTATCAATTAATAGAGAATTTTGTGTAATTTAAACTTATGATTCTTGAATTCCTTTGTAGAAGTTAAATTCATGCTTCTTTTAAATAAAAGCAGACCTAAAAGATTGGTGCTTGTTGTATAAAAAATGATATTAATTTATTAGAATTGAATCAAATTATGACACTCAATAGGACACAATGGAGAAAAAGGATTCATGTAGCTGTTATTGAAGTCGTTATTTGTTTGAATGTAGCCCTTCACTTAATCTCTTTATTGCTTTGTATGCTTTATTTAGTCTATTGGAAAATGAATTTGATCCTGAGTAAAAAAATTGATTTGGCTTTGGACTTGAATTTGAGCATTGATTTTTGCGTTGCCTGGTTAACCATAATATTAGCCCAGTATTACTTTACTTTGGTATGTCATTAATTTTGTTAGAAATTTCCTAACAATTTGTCAGCATTTTATTAGTACTTTGTTTTTTTTTTTATTTGAGAAAGGAATTCTGATTCGTGTAAGTTAGATGATTGTATGATTACAATTTTTATTATAGATATAGTGATCTTTTTTAATCTATTTTGAGATTTTGACCCTTTATCAAGTGTGAGATCTGAATTCTTTTGGGGAGCGGTAAATTTCTCCTTTATGCATCTGACTTGCTTAGTATTTGTTCACATAACTACTTTGTCATAATTTCTAGTTTTTTAAAATTTTTTCTTGTACGAGTCATTTTGATTCAGCCATGTAGATTGGCTAGTAAGTTTGCCAAGCCTAGATTGCAAGGAGAAGCCTCCTGTATCAGTTCTCAATTTCCCTTGCCATTTATGGCTTTGATCTTGTGATGGATTTACCATTTATGTTCGCTTTTCTTGTTCTTGTATTGAGTTTTACATTTAGCATCTTCTACTTTGATCATATATATTTTTATTTGAATCTACAATTAAACTTCCTTTGAATCTTTTATTTTGATATTGATTTAGGTTATATTGTGTATATGCAACAATGTTTTTTTTTCCCCCTTTTCATGAAGTCTTGAGGTTGCTATGGGTGTTAATCTAAGTTGGCTAGTCGTGTTTGAGTTTGATCCCAAGATGACAATGGTTGAATTTGACCCATCTAAAATACAGGTTGAAAGATTCAAGTTGAACTTTAAAAAACTTGACCCAAGTTGGCACAAAAAGTTTAGATATATGCGGGTTAGTGTTGCCTCTTCATTAAATGGAAATGTTGACCTTAATTGCACCCTTTAACCTGAAAAAATACCTTACTATATGTTTGCTTTTGTTGAAAGTATGAAACTAAACCTCATTAGATGCGTTGACTTAGTATCCCTCAAGCATAGAGATTACATTAAGCATATTTATATGATTTTTATTGGTCTTAAGAAGATCTATGATTGAATATATCATATTAGATTTGGTTTGCATTAAAAAATAGTTGTTGTGATCAAAGTATGTTGAAGTTATTACACTATTTATAGGCGTTCACTGGTATTAGTGTAGTTTAATGATGAAGTCATATTCTTATTTGCAATTAGAACTTCTAGTCAAATAGTATTAAAGCACAACACGCACTAAGTGCATGCATCTAATATTTTCGTACTGTAATAAAGAGATTTCTATTTCTAGTTTAGATATATGTTAATATTTACATTGACTGTACTTACAAAAATTTGAAGACTTATTTTAAAATTCCACTGTTTTATGAAATATATTGAATTTTTATGTGAACAAAAATTAATTATTAATTATTCACAATATTGTTTTTACAATTTTTTGTTTGCACTCTTTTATAGCGCTGATTTAATTAAATTTATTATAGGATTTTCATGGAGTATAAGAAAGAAAACCTCTAAATATCCAAAACTTAAGATAGCAGTCGAAGCGTCACATTGAAGTGCAAATTTACAACCCACAATTGCAGTTTGTTGGTGTGGCATTTTCCAGTGGTGAATAGGTGATTAAAAATAGTATAAATTTTGTCATGATTTTAACTATTTGTAAGTTTATATGTTTGAACTTGATAGATTAGAGCATCCTTGAATATGAGTTGATTTGGCTTGAATGCACTCAATATACATGAATGGATGCTTGTCTTAAAGTTTATCTTTGGATTAAGGTATCAAGTAATGGAAATATTCAAATTCATTTTAATATCTTGATGAAACTAGGAAAAGGTAAAATAATGTGTTTTAATACTCTATTTATTGTATAGCAGGAAGGCAGTTGACAAAAATAAAAGTCAAAATTACATTCTAAATTTAAAGTTTTAAACATACAACGTTGTGGAACTATAATTACAATTTAAAGCTCACGTTCAAAAAATCAAATAAACTCATTAAAATACACAATATTTTAAATTACTTCATATTTTTTAATTTATCAATAAAATTATTAAGATTATAAACTTTGTGGTTTTTCTTTTGAACTTAAACCCGGCAAATTGATCCCACATATAATTTAAATTTATGTATCAATAATAGAAAATTAAATCATATACTATATAGTTTCCATGCATTTTTTTTAAAAAAATTAAATATTCTTAAAATTTCAAACATATCTTGGACTGAAATTGTAAACCAGCAATTCAAAAAATCAAGAAAAGTAATATCATTGTACTTGCTTCGTATTTATTAATATATTTTCAACAGTTGAAAACTACATGCTTATAGTTTATAGCTTATACTTGCATATACTTCAAATTTATTTATGAATAAAATTAAAACATTAAAAAAATAATTATAAAGTAACAATGAATATTGTTGAAACAAATTATTATTATATGAATAAAAATATTATTGCTCCAAATCGCATGCTTATGATTTAGAACTTAATATGATAAATTTTGTAGAATAGCAAATGCCATTTAACTGGTAGTATAGATAAACTTTTTGGGTGGATTTTTTATTTTAGCGGAGTATTAAGCACCTTTTTAGTAGTAGCATGGATAAAAAATAAATGACTGCTTGTGATTAGAAGTAGTCGTGTAGTGATGGAAACGTTTTTAATTCCATTAGGATTACATGGAAGCTTGATATCGAGTTCATTTTTTTTTATATTGATTGTAGAAATGTTTATATGAGATGTTCAAAGCAAGATGCCTTTGCACATGCTTTCATTAAATGTGATAGCTCTAATTAACGAGACATTTACTTTAATAAATGAAGAAAATGTTTTGAAGATAGAAAACTTAAAATTACCCAAATTAAGATTGAGTATATGGTATACGACTTTAGTGGGTGTGATAATAACATTCTAAATAATTTGCAAGCCAAAAGTGAGGGATTCTTAAGGTCCACCCCAACAGTTTGGGTAGGAATGTGATTATGATAAAGTTTCAAAATAGATTGTGACTCAAAAGATGCAACTATATGATGAATGCTTTCTTTTAGTCTATTTTGGAATTCCTTGATGTCTCACCTTTAACTTTCATCGATATTTTTCTGGTTTTTTGTTAGATCATCCTTATTTTAATTATGTTTTTAAACCTACCTCCTATATATTTAAATATCTAGCACCTAAATTTTTTTTTTTACATTTATACCGCTCAAATCAATCATATCACATAAAAAATACTGCCATTTTAACTTAAAAAAAATGAAATATACCTTTTCATGCATAGGTAAAGGTGCTAAGTATGTGAAAATTGAAGTATAGGTTTTAGATATGTAAATACATTAGAATTGAGTGGTATGTATGTAAATCTTTGCATTTTATATCTTGTGTTAGTTTTCTTATTATTCATGTTTTTTTTATGGTTTTTATGATTCATATTTAGTAACAGGCACTTATTACAAGCTTTTACTTAAAACCATGTACAGGAGTGCTTGTTTCTGCAATGAGAATCATTTGCAAAGCCATCTATCCTCAAGACGCCACTGGACTGAGACACAGTGCCAACCTCTACTTCGCCGTCACCATCGCCGTAATGATCATCTGCATCATCTGCTTCAACATAGCTGACAGACTTCCCGTCATCCAGCATTACAGGAGCATCAAAATCCAGGCCATGAAAGAAGAAGGAGACTCCAAATTCCTAACCGGTTCAACCTGGAGATCAACTCTGTGGAACATTTTCATGAGGGTAAAATGGTATGGATTTGGACTCTTCCTCATTTATGTTGTAACCCTCTCCATCTTCCCTGGATACATTACAGAAGATGTTCACTCTGAAGTTCTCAAGGATTGGTATCCCATAATCTTAATTACTGGATACAATATTTTTGATTTCGTGGGGAAGGCTTTCTCTGGAGTTTATCTTTTACAGAACGATAATGTGGCGGTGGGCGCCTGTGTTGCGAGGCTGCTGTTCTATCCTCTGTTCTTCGTGTGCTTGCATGGACCCGAGTTCATCAGGACGGAGACGCCGGTGATGATTTTGACATGTCTTTTGGGTCTGACGAATGGGTATTTTACGGCTGTTGTTATGACTCTCGCGCCGAAGTCTGTGCCCATACAGCATGCTGAAACTGCAGGAATTGTGATGGTTTTGTTCCTGGTGGTTGGCTTGTTAGTGGGCTCACTGGTGTCTTGGTTCTGGGTGCTCTGATTACTTCCAAGGTGAGGCTGAATTTTTCTCAATTTATTTCATGAATCTATGTGCAAATGTGTAATATTTGTTAGATTAAGAACATGCCAAATAAGTTATTAAGTTGTCAATCGGTTTAATCTGTACTTCTGGTTTTAGTTTCTGATGTTTTCAGCAATTGGTTAATCATGTAAAACTTATTTTTAACAATGTATTCATAAAGATAAGGCTGTTGATATTGATAATGATGATGGTGATGATGATTTTAAACTTATTTTTCAGCTGCATGATTTTATTATAGAATGTTGTGGTTTGATTCTTCTTGGTTTAAATTTCAACATAGTTCATGATATTATTTCAGGGCATTTACATGCATGCCACACGAGTCTTACATATTTACGTATCTAACATCTAAACATTTATGTTTACATGCGTACCTCTCGAGTCTTTAAAATTACTTTAAAAATGCTACAATCATTATCTTTTTAAAAGTGAAATGCACTTTTTCTTGCATGGGTTTGTGACACCGAGGTTGTTCAGGTATAAATATTAAACTTTGGGTGTTAGATATGCGAAAACATAAAAGTTGGGAGGCATGTATGTAAATTTCCTTAATATTTTTGAGTGATGTTTTGCTTCACTTGTAGCCGTAAAAATATATTGATGTATTGTCATTTGGATTTGAAAAAAAGTGTAATGCTAAGTCAAAGGAAGGTATCAATGCTACCGGAATCTAATGAGTCAAGTTGGCTCACAAGTTAATGAGTCGAGACTCGATGAGCTTGAGCTCATGGACTCTTCACGAGTAGCGCTCGAGCTGGCTTTAATTACACCCCTGCCTGAGAGCCGTAGCAATTCTTCGATAAGAAAATTTGTAAACTAGTGATGAACTGCACATAATCTTTATTTCAAATATAATATTGGAAACTTATATATATAAATATACCGGAATTATATGATATACATGTAAATAAATCTTTAATTTGGGGCAACTACATTCACCATCCGAAACTTATTATTTACAAATCAACCACCCCATTTCATCCATTTTCTTAATTCTCACTGAATTATCTAAATATCTAAAACTCATATTTTTCATTTTTATGTAATTAATCTTTATTATTATTATTATTATTATTATTATTATTATTATTATTAATTCCCTCCAAACTTCCCGAAACGCGGAATTTGAGAAATCGCCAACGCAACCAGCGAATCGCTTCACGCCACGTCACCGTCCATTTTTCAGAATTTTAAATTTACACATATACCATAAATTCCGGTTCTCGCACTCGCCACAGAGAAGGGAGAGAGCAGAAAACTAGCAGAAACCATACCCGTCTTCTCCAGATCGCCAATACACCTCCACAGGCCTTAATTTAACTGCGTATCAATTTGGATGGGTAAATCTCTTCTTACGTTGGCTCTATGCCTCCTCCTCTCGGCTTATGTGTCGGCATCGGCCTCAGACGTCGAGCATCGGGCTAACAAGTCCTCTCCGGCCGGAATCCTATGGGCCACCGCTAAGGATAAGAGCGATCTTCTCGCCGCGATAGAACCGGAGGACGATTACGCGGTGGAAGGCGATGCCTCCGGCGAATTCGCCGGAGGATTCTCCTCCCTTGAGGGCATGTTGCAGTGGGCAATAGGTATGTATTTTGTTATTTTCTTTTGTGCTTTATATTCGGAGTGGGCGGCTAAACC
The DNA here is from genome assembly GCA_002079205.1 of Phalaenopsis hybrid cultivar. Lineage (NCBI taxonomy): Eukaryota > Viridiplantae > Streptophyta > Magnoliopsida > Asparagales > Orchidaceae > Phalaenopsis > Phalaenopsis hybrid cultivar. The sequence goes on along the minus strand of JXCR01104425.1, from coordinate 34,823 downwards.
CTTGTGAAAAACATAAGATTTTGTGGTTTGTATTGCTATTGAATGTTTTGAGGAGTTTTAAATTATATTGGTTTTAACAGCTTTTGTTTTCAAGATTAAGTTCATAATGTGTTGTTCTTAGCGTCATTGTTTTCTGTTGGGGGTTCCATCAATCCTACCTGCCCGAGGAGAATCTTAGGTTATAAAACAGCTGTTGGTGTGACAAAAGAAAGATACCTACAGGACATCTCTTTTTTGTCTTCATTTTAAGATTATCTGTAACTAGGATATAATGAAACGTAAACAGGCAAAGGCAAGGTGACATTTATCAATTAATTCTTTTTAATTGAAAGAATTAAAAAGCTTACTTTTTTTTCACTTAGATGGTGTTCCAGAGTTGATTACAGCTGAAGTTTTGTGAGTTTAGGAGACTCAAATTATTAATTTTAAAATTTAATAAAGTATGAATAATTCTGTCAAGGAGTCAGAACTTAGAATATTTTTGCTTATATAGAGTGATATGCTAAATTAAGTAATAATGGATTGTCAATTGTCATTGCTACGTTGACATCTATAGCATTGAATTTATATTACATAGAAAACCTTCTCAATAAATTTAACAGATTAAAATTTTATAAACAAAAGAAAAAACATGTTTTTTGGGAACCACAGAAAAAAAAAGTAAAACAATAGATTATGTTATGCCACACCATTATTATTTTTTATGATTTTATTTTTTTTTATACAATCAGTATTGATGCGTGCTACAAATTCGTGGCGGTAGAGTAATGGATTATCGTTTTAGCATTGCACGAGAATTCAACACACACTCAGATAAAAATGAATCGAGCTGTGATCATACCAGAAGTTTTTACGTGGAAAACCCGTAAAAGTGAAAAACCACGGGGCCTGACCCAGTTGTAAAAATCCACTATAAGTTGATGATTACAGATGCCCCTTGTCCCACAGACGGAAAATTGTTATTAGCTTTCCACGTTACAACGTCGACTGATGTCGTCTATTAAGTGGTAGTTGACGGAGGTTAGCGGTGGCTAACAAAAGTCGATAACGGTCGGCGGTAGTTGACGAAGGTCAGCGGTGATCGACGACATTCAACGGTGGCTGACGCTGGTTGACAGAGGTCGGCGGTCGTTGTCGACGGTTAGTGAGGTCGACGACGATCGACGATGACAAGGATGATCTTGGACTTGAGCTCCTTCTCAAAGGCTCAAGTTCTCTCTTAAGCCTCCTCCCTCTCATGTGAGGGGCGAGACTCTATTTATAGTGTTTTGAGTGTAATTAATGCATGAATATGAATTTTGATCGGACGATCTGAAGAGCTTCCCTTGATCAGATGACGTTTGATGGACATTTGAGTGCCTTAACGATGTCGGAATTGAGCAATTTTGAGCTCGTTTGATTTGTCCTTTTGAGATGCTCGATTCGATTATAAACTCGCTAGATTCGACATCCGCTTGACCTTTTAAATGCCACCGGAAATCCTGTAGTATTGGTTTAATGACTTGATCCAAGCTTGATTTGACTAAGATTGGACTAACTTTTATATAATTACGTCTGTCTCATCGAGCCGATCAGTTTGACTATAATTTTGCTGAAATCGGAGCTCCTGATGACTCTTAATCGAAGTTTGAATGTTTCTTGTTCAAAAAATTGCACTGAGATTCGTGCTTCTTGATGGAAATTTGTTAGTGGTGTATCAGTTGCCCCCCTATTTTCGGGCAATTCTAATTTCTTCGTCCGAAAATATTAATATCCATAGACTTTTCACAGTGGACGTAAAAAATTAAGATATATATAACTTATTGCTATTTGTATTAAATAAGAATAATACTTATCAATAAAATAAAAATCAGCTCAACCTAGCTCAGTTGGTAAGTGTATTTTGCCATTTGCAGGTGGTGAGGGTTCGAATCCCACCTTAAACAAAAAATTTTTTACCTATAGAGTTGAAGCGATGCGGGCCTGGATCCGAATCGGAGGAACGCAGGCCTGGATTCAAATTGGAGGAATGCAGGCCTGGCCGAGCCTGGATCCGAATTGGAGGAACGTGGGAGTTGAAACGAAGGAATCCGGACCGCGGGAGAGGAATCCGAAGGGCCATAGAGAGCTAAAAACAACCGAAATTAATTAATTAATTATATAATTTAATTCGGAGAGTTGAAGGAGTTCTTAATAAGTAGAAATTAAATAAAAACTGAAATTTAAATGTACATTTTTAGAATGTGAAGATTTTTTTTTTAATTTGAGCCATAAAGATAGAATTTGAAAGACCAAAGTGAAAGAAATATAAAATAAAAAGTTTTATTTTAATTATTTTTTATAATGTGCATTTAATGCTATGTCTCATATCATGCTTATAAATAGAGGCATTGGATGAGGAAAAAAATCACAAGTGAGGAGGAGAAAAAAATTATCCGGCGTTGCCGAGAGTAGTTGCGGTGGAGCAAAGTGTTGTGGAGAAGAGTTGCGGCGGCGAGGCGGAGAGTTGCGACGAAGCTAAGAGTTGCGGAGAGAAGTTACGGAGAAGAGTTGCGGCAAAGCGGAACATTGTGGTGAAGCGAAGAGTTGCGGTGAAGAGGAACGTTTCGGTACAAAGTTCCGGTGAAAAGTTGCAGCAAAGTGTTGCGGTATAGATTTGCGGCGAAGAGTTGCAGTGAAGTGTTGCGGTGCAGGTTTGCGGCTAAGTGTTGCGGTGCAGATTTGCGGCGAAGAGTTACTGAAATGACGACAGCTGGAGAACCTCGTTCTGCTGAGATCCAGAGAAAAAGTTAGAAACCGGATGAAGCAGTGTCGACTGTGACGGAGAGCGAATTGATTTTTTTTTTAGAAATAAGTATTTCTTCCCGAACGATATGGTAGTGAAGTTACCAACTTCAACTGATCGAACATATTCTCCACCTTCTGGGTATGCTACTATTTATGAGGCTTCCTTGAAAGTTAGCCTACGATTTCCTCCGGCACCTGAGTTTATTGAAATTATGAAGACGTTCGGGATTTGCGTTGCTCAGTTATCTTGTTGAGTGGTGAAGGTCATTATTGAGTTGACAGCTTTCTTCAGGATTCGTGGATTGAAGTTAACACATGCGATTTTGGCACGACTGTGTGGGTTCTTTACTGATACACATGATCGTGTGTTGTTTAAGCATAAGGCGTTGGATTTTCGTCTAAAGGAACCAATAAGACAATGGTCTGTAAAATTCTTCTTCACAAAAAAATTATTGGGGGCTCCGCAATAGGCGAGGAAGGTTTCAACAATTGTCTGTTTCTCCTCATATTATCGAAGAAAGAATATTGCAGATGCTGGGATTTCCTGACATGAAGGAACTGTTGTTTGAGATACAATATATTTACGAATTTGTGAGTGAGGAGTCATTGTTCAAGGTCAAACTTTCTTTCCACTCTGAACGGTCAACAACTATAGCGTTAAAGAAATCTAAGAAGAGACCTTCCGAGCTAGCCCTTGCAGAATCCTCAAAGCAGCTCCCAACGAGCAATTAATGTGAAGTACTGCCTCAGAAACAAAAGTAAGTTGAAAACTCACGGGAGCCTGTGCTAAGCCCTTAAAGTATTCACGTTCCTGAAAATATATTGTCTCATGAATGTACTGGGCTCCTAGAAGCCGAGAGTTTTGTAGGTTTCTCTCATTTTCTGCTACTATATAATTATTTCATCTCTTTAACTCATAATTCTCTTTTCTTCTAGGTGGATAAGATGGTGGAAAACCAGCAGGGCTAGGACTTGCATTGAGAAACTGGAATTCCGAGTTCGTTAAGATCAAATATTTTCAAGGTAAGTACAAGCGTCGGCATGAATCTGAGGTCGAAAAAATTACATCTCTGGAATCACAGTTGACAGAGTGTAGGACAGAACTTTCAACAATGACAACCTCCCTCTTGTTGCAGCTTCAAGATCTGGAGAAAATTCGGGAGGGGTTGGTGGAAGCACGAGCCAGCCTTCGTGAAAGCCCTTAAGTCGACGGTGTTAGCCCAAGAAGAAGAGATCCGACTTTTGAGGTCCGCAAAAGATGTCGATGTTTTAGAAGTTAAGCGTAAAGCGGTCGAAAACTTCGTGAAATCGCTTAAGTTCAAAACTATCATTCGAGACCATGTTCAAGAAGCTCATGATCATATACTTGATGTTGAGGTAAAGGAGCAACAGAAGTGGTTCACCGAAGAAGGATTCATCCAGGGTTTCTTAAAGGGGAGTTGAGCGGCACAACGTCGAACCGGGATTGTTGTTGAAGGGCTCACTCCAAGCCAGGCTTCAGAGGACCCTTCCTCAGATTTTGATGGTGATGACATCGAGAGTGAACTAAATAAGGTGTTCTTCAATGACAACGAAGTGGCAGAGGAGAACGTTGACGTCAATTAGTGTTTTATTCTTCCTTTTAACATTTGTTGCGTATTTGCTTTTGTCATGTTGCTCTAACTACACAAATATTCTTATTTTTTTTAAACTTTGTCAAAATGATGTTGTGCTAGTGATGCATGCCGATCAACTTATTTTGTTAGATGTTTGCCTCCCAAGTATTGTCTTGTCACAGTGGTACAAGATATCATTTAGAAGATCTAGTATGTGAGAAGGTTACAGTGAAGATAAATCATTAACAATATTTTACTTGACTGAGATTATTTATCAGAGTTTTACTCGATGATGTTAACCTGCATAACGAAAGTCCCCCAATGACTTATTAACCCATCCGAGGTTGTTTTGTTGGAGCATTGCTTGCTTACAAACCTGTGTGGAAGGGGTCAGGTGTAGCCCACAAAGGATTGTTAACCTATTTAGGGTTGTTTATCGGAGTAAAAACTCGACGATGTTTACCCATATGGAAGATGTTAAATCGAATCCCCCTGGGATTGATCTTGCTCTGACTAAGATACAACCGGAGTTGTGTATTTCTCGGGTCGAGAGCATAAAGTGACTCGTGAATGAGTCATTACACTTTCTAAAGATATCCTTTATGTATAAGAAAGTAAATGAATAATATTTAAGATACATTGATTATGCATGAGTTGCGATGCAATAACATATGTTGACTGCACGACTGGGGTGTTACTGGTAGTACTTGCGAAGATTTTCTGCATTTCAAGTTCGAGGCAAGATTTTTTCATATGAATCCTTGAGCTTGAAGATTCTAGGCTTGATCTTGACAGCCACGATATATGGGTCTTCCCAGAGAGGTGATAGTTTATTGCGTTGGGGACCATGACCAGCGGCTTCAATACTATGCAAGACCAGGTCACCAACGGAGATAGGTCGAGGCTTGACTCTCCTATTGAAGTGGCGAGTAACTCTTTGACGGTAGGAAGCAGCTCTAAGATGAGCCGCATCGCGTGTTTCTGGGAGGAGATCCAAATGTTGTCGGAGCTTTTCCTCGTTGTTATCTGAGCCGAAAGTCATTACTCGTGGGTTTGGAACTCCAATATCAACCGGGATAACAGCCTCAGTGCCGAAACACAAGTTATATGGAGTTTCCCCAGTTGGAGTACGCACAGTTGTGTGATAGGCCCAAAGGACGTTGTGTAGCTCTTCTGCCCACTGCCCCCAGCCTTCTCAAGACGAGTCTTCAACCCTTTGAGTACCGTCCGATTTGTCACCTCTGTCTGTCCATTTGTCTGAGGATGCACCACAGCAGTGTGCACTAACTGAATTTTAAGATCCTTGCAGAATAATGTGAAGGTCATTCCAGTGAATTGGGTCCCATTATCAGTGACAATCTTTGCGGGGAGCCCAAAACGACATATGATATTTTTCCAGACAAATTGTTTGGCATTTGCTTCCGTGATCCTGGCGAGCGGCTCTGCTTCTACCCATTTGGTGAAGTAGTCGACAGCTAGGATAATGATTTTTCGTTGTCCAGTAGCTATCGGAAATGACCCCATGAGATCTACCCCCCATTGAGCGAAAGGCCAAGGACTTAGAAAAGAAGTGAGTTTCACTGGCGGTGCATGTGTAAGATTGGAGTGTAGTTGACAATTTTTGCATTTTTGCACAAACTCTAATGCATCTTGTTTTATCGTGGGCTAGTAGAAGCATTGCCTCATTATTTTAAGAGCAAGTGCCCTGCCACCAAGATGCTCCCCACATATTCCAGAATGAACTTCTCGTAGAGCGTAATCAGCTTTAGGTGGAGGAAGACACTTGAGATACAAACCTATAAATGTCTTCTTATACAGTTCATCCCCTATAAGGATGAAGTTGGCAGCCATGCGCCGAATGCGAATTGATGTAGTAGCATCATCTGGCAGTGTTTCATCTTGGAGGAAAGAGATGATAGGATCCATTCAAGATGGCTCCCATGGGTCATCTATAGACAGTTTCTCCCATGGGCCATGGATGCTAGGAAAATGTATCTCCTCAATATACCTTCTTTTATAGAGATCTCCAGTTGTTGAAGTCGCAAGCTTGGAGAGGCCATCATCTCGGGTGTTATGCTCCCGAAGTATATGAATGAGCTGACATGTTTCAATTTGGGCGAGAAGTGTTTTTACCAGACTGAGATACTGCACTAGTTGTAAGTTATGAGCGTCAAATTCTCCTTCTACTTGGGATGTAATAAGTTGCGAATCAGTGTATATAATCATATTTCGTACTTCGTAGTTGATAACAAGCTTTAATCCGGCGATAAGCGCTTCATATTCAACAACATTATTGGTGACCGAGAATTTCAAACGAAGTCCGTACTCCAAAATATCTTTCTTTGGGGAGATGAGTAATATTCCTGCACCAGCTCCTGAGTTTTCAGATGCTCCGTCTACATATACTGTCTACTGAGGTGACCGTGGAAGAGAAGAAGTTGGTTCATCAGCGATAGACACTGTACATTCTACTACAAAGTCGGCCAACACCTGTGATTTGATGTTTGGTCGCGGTAAATAATGGATGTCAAATTCTCTCAATTCTACTGACCATTTAACTAATTTTCCTGATGCTTCTGGTTTTTGTAGGATTGCTTTTAAAAGAACTTGCGTGTAAACGCCAATAGTGTAAGCCTGGAAGTAAGAACGAAGTCTCATTGCTGAGAATACCAGGGCTAGTGCAGTCTTGTCCGCCATCGGATAGCGACTTTCTGTATCAGAGAGAACTTTACTGACATAATATACTGGTTTCTCGATTGTGTTTTTTATTCTGATTAGGATAGAGCTTATTACATGAGGTGTAATAGTTAAATAAGTAAATAACATTTCCCCTTGGATGAGTTTTGAGAGAAGGGGCGGTGAAGCCAGATATGCTTTAAGTTGTTCGAAAGCGATCTGACAGTCATCTATCCATTGAAAACTAGTACTCCGTGCTCCTCTTAGTATTTTGAAGAACGACAGATACTTATCTCCAGAACGAGCTAAGAACTGGGATAGGGTAGCTATACGACCATTCAATCGTTGCACCTCCTTGATGTTCCTTGGAAGCACCATCTCTTTCAACGCTTTGATTTTTTCTGGGTTTGCTTCAATCCCATGATGAGTAACCATAAATCCCAAAAACTTCCCTGATGTGACCCCGAAAACACATTTAGTCGGGTTAAGTCGTAAGTCATACTGACAAATGAGTTGAAAACACTCCTCTAGATGAGAAATGTGTTGGGATGCTTCCAAGCTTTTTATTAACATGTCATCAACATAAACCTCCATTGTAAGCCCGAGAAAGTTTTTGAAGACCTTGTTCATGAGTCGTTGATAAGTTGCACCAGAATTTTTTAACCCGAATGCATAACCTGATAACAATATAAGCTCTTATCTGTTTGAAAAGAGGTGGCCTCCTCGTCCATTGTGTTCATCTTTATTTGATTGTATCCTGAGTATGCATATATAAAGCTTAACATCTGATGTCCAGACGTGGCATCGATGAGTTGATCTATGCGCGGGAGGGGAAAACTATCCTTCGGGCAAGCTTTGTTGAGGTATGCATAGTCGACGCACATTCTCCATGAACCATTAGCTTTTTTCACCATGACAATATTGGCTAGCCATGCAGGATGATGTACTTCTCGTATGAACTTTGCTTCAAGAAGCTTGTTGACTTCTTGTTCAATAGCTTGTAAGCAATTTGGGGTAAAATTGAGCTTCTTCTGGAGACCGGTTTAAAGGTCGGGTCTATCTTTAAAGAGTGCATGATTATTTTTGGGTCAACTCCAGACATGTCGGTCGGAGTCCATGTAAAAATGTCTTGGTTCTTTCGGAGAAGGTCTATATACTCCGATCTTCTCTCATCGGAGAGTAGGGAACCAAGCTACACTGTTCTCGAAGGATGTTGGTCGGAGAGTGGGATTTAAATCAAGTCTTCCACTGGAGAAACTCGTTGAGATACATCTTTATCTCGAAGATCGAAGTTTTCAATACTAAGTGTCATTGACGGGCATGGTTGAACTTGTCTGAGGTAGCATGATTGTGCTATCTGTTTATCACCTCGCACGACGCCGATCCCTGCTGGGGTTAGAAACTTGATCTTCAAGTGTGTTACAGAAGTCACGACGCCAAAAATTGATTGCAGTGGTCTCCCGAATATAGCATTATACGCCGATTCTGATTTGACAACGACGAACTGAACTGAGTGGGTTATCTGTCGAGGAAAATCTCCCAAGACAACTAGAAGATTTATTGTTCCCTCGACCCTCACTGGTTGATTATCAAAATCATATAATGGTCCGGATGCAGGTTGAAGTATCTCCCCTGTCAATCCCAAACTGAGGAAAGTTGAATAGAACAAGACATCAACAGAGCTCCCATTGTCGATTAGGATCCTCTTTACGTTATGGCAGGACTCGCCAATTCCTGCGCTAATGACTAAAAGATCTTGGTGGGGGACTTAAACTCCTTCCAAATCAGAATTATCAAAAGTTATAGGCTCAAGACGCAATTTCTTCTGCATTGGCTCGCCAGGTATAGTGACAAGGACTTGATCAATCATCGATGGGCCTCCAGCAATTGTTTGAATTTCTCCTACGACTTGGTGACCCCCATGTTGCTGCCTTGATGTATGTTGCCCCCAGTACGAGCGTTATCGATACCAATTGTTTTGTTTTGTACAAATCGATCAAGATATCCCTGTAATTAATCTTTCAATCTCTTCCTTGAGCTGCTTACATGCTTCGGTGGAATGACCACGACTTCGATGAAAATGACAATATTGTTCTTGATTTCCTGAGTTAGGTTTTAGGAGGTGAGGCCATTTAACGATTTGCTCATCTTTGATAGCCATTAAGACATTAACACGTGATATGTTGAGCGGTGTATACTCTTTCTTAGGTCGATACTCATTTCGTTGGCCTGCAGGTTGAGGAAGGAGGTCGCGATTCCTCTGTTGTTCGGACTTTCTCCGTTGCGAAGATTGATTATTATCTCCAGTATTATTCTTACGCTTTCCCCCAAATTTCTCGAACTGCTCTTTGTGTGCGTTGATGGCCTCATCCGCAGTGATTTAGGCCTCAACACGGTGGACAAGGTCAGCATAAAAACGAACAGTCTCCCGCATTAGTGATGAGTAAAAAGGTCCTGGACGGAGTCCCCCAAGGAAAACCCCCCTTAGTAACTCCGGATCCACCCCTGGAATCTGACGGGCTTCAGCAGAAAACCGGCGGAAGTAGTCCTTGAGCGACTCTCCTTCATTTTGACGAATTCCCAATAGATGTGATGAATCCTTTATGACCATTCGATTTGCGATGAACTGCTCTACGAACAGTTTGACAAGCTCATTAAAGGTGTTTACAGAGCCCCTTGGCAGAGAGTAGAACCAAGTTCGAGCTTGTCCTTTGAGAGTAGCCGGGAACACTTGACACAGAAGTGCATCAGAGGCACGCTGAATTGCATGATGGTTCGATAATGATCAATATGCTCGTAAGGATCGGTTATCCCTTCATATGTATCGATGTTCGGAAGTTTGAAGCCTGTTGGGATGGAATGTTGGAGGACTGCATCCGCTAAGGGAGAAGATTCATGGATGTTACGACGAACGTAGAAGCAATCCTTTTTCTCGAGGGGGAACTCTTCTTGGACGAGGCGTTACAGTTCGTTACGAATGACATTATCTGGAATGACAGGAAGATGTGGCGATGTCGGGTGAGCTGCACGAGATGGATGAGTGAAACTTGTTGTATCTAGGAGTTCAACATCACGACATGTCAGGGGATGTGTTCCTTCTTGAGGAGGCAGGTCGGTACGAGTTCCTCCGAGCGGTATGTTTCACGTACGTCGGGAAGTTAATGGTAAACGAATTTCATTCAATGGTGGAGGCAGCGGCTGTTGAGCCCCGCGTAGGAGCTGTAGGATCTCTAGTTGAGACTCCTCCATTCTACGCATTCGATCTTCTATTGAACAACCCGAAACACCTTCATTGGCGGGATAGTGTCTTCCAGGGCGGGAAGATGAAGAAGCATGCCGCCCTTAATTTCGTGACTGCTCCCTGGAATGATGGGTGTTGGAGTGGGATGCTCCATTATCATGAACATTGTGTCTGGTGGCCATGTAGTAGATCATGTAAGTACTTTAGTTGTGGGATTGAAACTTTCCCACAGACGACGCCAAACTGATGCGTGCTAGAAAATTCGTGGCGATAGAGTAATGGATTATCGTTTTAGCGTTGCACGAGAATTCAACACACACTCAAATAAAATTGAATCGAGCTATGACCGCACCAGTAGTTTTTACGTGGAAAACCCGTAAAAGGGAAAAACCAATGGGCCTGGTCCAGTTGTAAAAATTCACTATAAGTTGATGATTACAGATGCCCCTTGTCTCACAGGCGGGAAAGGGTTACTAGCTTTCCACGTTACAACGTCGACTGATGACGTCTAGTAAGCGGTGGTTGACGGAGGTCAGCGGTGGCTAACAACAGTCGATAACGGTCGGCGGTAGTTGACAGAGGTCAGCGGTGATCGACGGCGTTCAACGGTGGCCGACGGTGGTCAAAAAAGGTTAGCGGTCGTTGTCGACGGTCAGTGGTGGTCGACGGCGATCGACGATGGCGAGGATGATCTTGGAGTTGAGCTTCTTCTCAAAGCCTCAAGTTCTCTCTTAAGCCTCCTTCCTCTAATGTGAGGGGTGAGACTCTATTTATAGTGTTTTGAGTGCAATTAATGCAGAAATATGAACCATTTTAATCGGACAGCCCGGAGAGCTTCCATTGATCAAATGATATTTGATGGACATTTGAGTGCATTAACGATGTCGGAATTGAGCAATCTTGGGCTCGTTGGATTCGTCTTTTAGAGACGCTCGATTCGATTATAAACTCGTCAGATTCGACATCCGTTTGACCTTTCAAATGCCTCCAGAAATCCTGTAGTAGTGGTTTAATGACTTGATTCTAGCCTGATTTGACTTAGATTAGACTAACTTTTATATCATTAGGTCCGTCTCATCGAGCCTATCAGTTTGACTATAATTTTGCTGAAATCGGAGCTCCGGATGACTCTTAATCGAAGTTTGAATGTTTCTTGTTCAAAAAATTACAGTGAGATTCGTGCTGGTTGATGAAAATTTGTTGGTGGCGTATCAAGTATGAGTAAGAGAGATACTTAGAATGTAATCAGGGAAACTTAGATATTCTTCATCCCTTGATTTTGAGAATGCCTCTTCTTTGAATTCTTTCAAATGAAGCAACAAATTTTAAGCTTCCATGTCTTGATTGTAAGTTTCTTGCACATCTCGAGGCAAATATTTCTGTAGCAGATGAGTGTGTAGAGCTGTCAAAAAAGCTCGTTGTTCATGAACAGTTTGTGTTCGGCTCGCCAGAGAGTTCATGTTCGATTCGTTCGATAAGCAAACGACACAAATACAAACAATCTTTTTTACGAATTTGAGTTTGAAACTTTAAATATTTATTTCATTTGTAACTTGTTTTTAACAATTTATAATATTATAGTTGAAGAAATAATATTTTTTTTAATAGAGGGATGTTATTTATTTTTTTTGGTAATTTGAGAATTAATAATTAAATCTATTATTGTTTTAACAATTCAAACAATACAAACAAATTTCAAATAATTCGAATAAATTAATCAATTCATACAATTCGAATAATTCCAACAGTTCGAACAATTCAAACATTTCGAATTAATTTCAAATAAATTGAACCAAACACGAACAATAACTTCGCGAACAATTTCAAATATGAGCCTATTTCAAACGCACTTAATTTCAAATAAACCAAACACGAACACAAGTTTTGTTCGTTTACACCCCAACGAATGTGCATTACTTTATGGGCATTAAATGGAGTTTGAAAATATCTGATTTTCATCCTCAGCTAGATGAAGCTTGAGAATTGGATGTTTTGTTGACCGTTTTTTGAACAAGAAGCATATCTAACTATTTTCTGGCATTATCTTTAACAAACTTGCCTCGTACGTTGACATTTTTGTTACATTTATTGATGCATTTACTTTAAACAAAAGGGTCACTCAAAATGCTCCAAGAAAACAATGATGGTAAATCTAAGAAGCTCTATGGACGTGCACTTTGGTTTGAAAGATTCTGTCACGTATTTTATTGCTCTGCCACTTTTGCAATGTCTCTAATCCTTTGGTTATATTCATATCTCCATGGCGACTCAAGTGGACATTATTGAATGTTCTGTGGAAGTAAATCAGTTTATTTATTTATTTCTTAGCACTAAATATTTGAAATAATTCAGGCCATTCTGATCCTGAGAAGTTGAAGGATAAAGCAAGTGATGCTCAGAGGTTATCTCCAGCTGAGCTGAACAAACGCCAATTAGAATTAAAGGTGACCATTGTTCTCCTATTCTTGTAATGCAAATTCCTAGATTTATTTTGAAACCTAGTACACTTTTTCTGTGAATGTGGTGGATTCAATATAATTTTTTTTAAAGTCTTCTTTATATTTTTATTTAACAGGACTTCAGGAGTGTTTTTAAATAATGGATGGGATTTCACAGGTTAATTTACATGAAGTTAGTTCCTTAACTGATTCTTGAGCCTAAATTTGCCTATAAAAAGAAATAAAATGCTCAACATAACCTTGAAAATACTCTTTAATATAATCTTATTTTTATTGAATGCAGTTGTTTGGTCATGTTTTCTTCCTTCGGCTTCATTTGATGGTGCATTACCCTCGCTATTTTATTCCAGTACTTTTAACCATTTGATAGGGATTTTAAGCTTTTTAAATCTAGCTCTAATTTCTTTATTTTTAACTCTGGTGATCCTTGCCTTTGATTCAAGATTAAAGACTTTGAATTTTCTATGTCCTCCATGTTTTTGTTCAGTCTGAAGTGAAAGGCCTCACTGTGTCATATTGCACTTATTCAAGTTGGATTTGGACATTACAAGCAATTAAGAATATAGCAAATTTGTTTGTTGGAAAGTATTCTTTTTCATTTTTCTTATTGTCAAGCTAAGACTGGAGAAAGCTTCCATTATTGATATAATGCTATGATGTAACGTGTTTGGAATGTGTGCTTCAGTTATGCATGTTATTCTGCATTTATGTACAATTCAAATGTTGCATTATAAGTTTGGATTGTAGAACAGCATTCTTAAGTCTCATATATATATTTTGGGGTAGCTGGAGCCTCGTATAATAACCTATTGACATTCCTTTAATATATATATATATATATGTGTGTGTGTGTGTGCGCGCGCGCGCGCGCGCGCTGGCTCATTGGTTGCGGCCTTTGGTGTAAGTCCCTCGGGTCGGGGGTTCGATCCCTGCGTAGGGCCGAATTGAACATCTTTCTGGAAGGGGGGTCTGCCCCTCGGTCAGACTATGGGGTTGATCGACAATCAACCTTGATCCCACTTTCACCCACTCTTATGGCTGTTACCCCTTTGTGATCACTAGCTTATTTATGTTTTAACCGCCTGTGTCATTCTTGAGATCGATCTATTCATGTCCGGGAATTGATTTCTATTTACAACCTACCCAACACAAAGATTGGTTTCCTAGTTTATTTTACAATCAAACCTAAGAGTTTTAAGGATTTAAAAATTTGTGTATTTAATTTACATTGCATCCTAAATAATTGCAACCAAACATCCCTTTAATGGTACCAATTATCCCAAAGTGAACATTGTTGGGAGTTGTGTATCTTTACCTTAAGTTAAATGGAATACTCTTCAGGCATTAAGGGGAGAGGCATTGTGGGCACAATTCCTAAAGTGCATCCCCCCTTTTCTCGTCATAGCCATTGCCACTTTATTTGCCTGACTTTTTTTTTAAATTTTTTTATTGAAGTGTAACCTTTATTGTGGAACTTTGCATTTTTCTTCAAAAGTATCTGTTCATAACTTGTGCCAGGCCACTTACGAAGGAATTGTTTTCTGTAGTTTAACAGAAAATTCTAAATCTAATGATTTAGCTGTACACTGCTTCAAAGAAGCTCTGAAACTATGACATGCAACACTAGGCTCAATCATAAATATTTAAGAAATTTTTATTTGATTTCAATATTTAGACAGCAACTTTTTAGTGTGATTATTAAAAAAAAAGAAAAAAAAAACCTCAATTTTTTCTTTATTTATATGTATTTACATTCTTTCTATCAAATGCAAATAATTGGGAGAAGGCTAATGATGATTGACATAACTTTTTTCTATACTTGTCATGGAAATACAGGAACTAATGGAGAAACTTAAGATCCCTTCAGATGCCGAGTTGATGAAAATAGCTATCAATGATCTGAATAATTCTTCTATATCATTAGAGGATCGAAAACGGGCATTGAATGAACTCTTGATACTTGTTGAGCCTATTGATAATGCAAATGGTAAAGTTGTTACCATGATCACCTGTAAGCTATAACAATTTTTTATCACCCAAGAAAAATGTAGCTGGCTTCTTATTTCTGTACCGCATTGGGAGATCATGTTATTATTCATCTTTTATAATTTGTGTTTTCTTTCTAAGTTTTTGCATGATTCGCAGACCTTGACAAATTGGGTGGGCTTGTTGCTGTGGTTCGAGATCTTGATAATTCAGAGCCTGAGATACGAACAATCTCTGCATGGATTCTTGGAAAAGCATGCCAAAATAATGCACTTGTACAGAACCAGGTAATCATGAGTTCTTCCTTGATCAACATTTTACATCTTTAAGATGATAACTCGTTTTTCCATTCTCCCTCTCCCACTCGTAAACTTCTATCCATTCCTACTGAATTTAATTTACAATTTTGAGCAGGTAAGGTTTTGAGTTGATTGTTTGATGTTGGCTGGGTTATTTTTTATCGCCTGAAATAAAAGTTTTCTGTTTGCTTGGATTGATTTTGTTATAATTGCTGACTTTTTGTACACCATCAACTAGTGAATACGTAAGTGACAAATAGAAATGGGGAGGCTCTTCATGGAGTGGTGTTAATTTTAGGAAACAGGGTTAGCCAAATGCTAAAATAAGGTGGAGTAGAGTATGAAACATAACATAGAGAACCACACTTTTACTTCTGGAAAGGGAGATAGCCTTTTCAAGTATTGCATTAGAAACTTGATTCTCTTCTTCCTTGCAGTAGCCCCTATTTATAGGACAAGGATGGATGATGGTTGTATAGATGAGGTGTCTCAACCACCTTTTCATGGAAGAATATGAAAATGGAATTTTTCATTAAAAACGGAGGGAAGAAACATATGAAGCATGTTATCATTTAGGAGAATCGCCGCTTTTCCCACCGGGTAAATGAGAGAACTTAAAAGTTATTCTTTGTGAAGTAGATTAAGTTTATCTGAACATATTTTTCTTAATTTTAAACTAAGATTTATGTAGGTGCAGGTTCAAACTCTTTATGGGTGCAAGCTCTTATGATTAACCATCCCTCTTAATTAAGTAGGTTGTTTAGGCTTAACTTTTATGCTTAAGTTCAATATTTAGGTTTAAAACTAATTGATGTGGAACGATTAAAGGAACCTCTTCAAGTGCCCGTGATTCTACCGTGCCAAGTCTATTAATGAATTAAATCTATCAACATCTGCTGGATTTGTGCTATAATATCCATTGAATGAGGTTGTGTTTTGAAGTTGATGCCAACTCATGCATTGACATAGTTCAGTGCATATATGTTTTCTTGTGATTCGGAGATATTGGACATAAGCTTAAGGTATCTTACATTGAGCCTACACAAAATATGGCTAGTTTACTGGTGTTTATAGATTAGTGAGTTTTAGGGCAGGAAATTAAAATATTATAAAGTTAATCAATTTGGTGCCAAAACTTGGGAGCATGCATAATCTTTGGCAAACTCAGGGTTGAGATTTGTATGTTATTTTGAGGGGTCTAATTGTAAATAGGAAATATAGAATAAATCTAGGGGTTATTTGTATGGTTCTATAGATGCCCAACTCTGGAATGGAAAAAGTAACCATTTTTTCAAAATCATTTCTTCACTTGGTAATGGCTAAGGATAGGGACAGTGGGCTTTGGTTAAGAAAGATCAATAAATTATTGAAGTTAATAGTCATTAGCTGTTTCATTTTTGAATTTGTTAAAAATAAAAAAAAAGGAGGAATTTACTTTTAAAAAAAAATTAATGCTCTATTCCACAAGAAGGACAAACCAAAGGGAGCAATTTTAAATTTATTTTCAAATCCTAATACCCAAGTTTTTAATTATATTAAATTATAAAAAATCATCCTTGTACAAGTTATCCATTATTTTATTTTCTACAACAATATTGCAAAACCTAGAGTTACACAGCATAGACAGAATGTTGAATCTAACCATAAATTTTAAGTTTTGTTAGTGAATGATTGCAGGATACATGGTTTTATAGGCTGATGGTTTACATAATTGCATAGGCTTCATGGGCTGGTTTCATGATTTCATTATTGTTAAATCCTATTATAAGAAGGTGTTGTATGAAGCCTTTTTCTTTTACCCTTTTAATAGACTCTGTATTCATTTGGATTACCTGGATATAATAGCTTGATCTATCATAAACCCTTTTTAAATTGTTGAATCTATTTTTTAATAAGATGGCAATATCTTGCAGTAGTCATATCACTGTAAACATTAACCTAAGGGCTATGTATTGATTTGATAAATCTAATATGTTTCCACAGGGTCCATGATGCATGGTTTTGAAAACATTAGAAAAATATCAAAGAAGATGTAAATAACAAAAAAATGGATAGATATAAAAAGGAAAATTTAAGAAAAATAATTTGATAGAAAGAGTGATAGTTTGACAAAAAGCTTACCTCTCATTGAAGAGTTTTATGTGTCGTACTTGATATTTTTTGTCATCATCAATTAGCTTAATCTTAACTATTATAGTCATCATTATAAATCCTCATTCCCCATTTATTCAAGTTGAGTGTTTTTTAAGATATGAAATTTATTCTATACTTATATTTGCACAATTCTTGTTCATGTTTCTTTTGTTCCATCTGTTTTTCCTTCCTAGTCATCTACTTTAATTTTATACTAGGAAAGTGGAAATTTTTCTTCATAATTCAAGATAAAAAATGCATAATTTCAGCATATGTTCTTTATTTATAGTCACTAGGAGAATAAACACCATTCCTATGTCTTAGAATTACTGAATCAAGGCAATTATTGAAATGACTTCTAAGTTCTACAACATGAACTAAATTGATAGATTGAACTCTATGGCTGTTTAGCATCATTAATTCTCCCGGTTTATTAATTTTTTTAATCATTCTACCATATGAGTGAAAGCGGAATTACAACCACAACATCTAACTTTAGGCAATATGAAGATATCAAATGTATTTTAGAGGAGATATCAAAAACCTAAAACTTAAATATCATAAACTGAAATAATTTATAAAAATCAAGCAAATCCTAGGGTAATGTTATCCTTGTGCTGAAAATTGGTGTTGGAAAGCTTGAATTATCTAAAGAGATGCTAGTCTTGAAAAAATATATGTAAAGCTAGTGTATGAGTACATCAAGTTAATTGTGGATAATTGTGCCAATTTTTTAACTAAAGCATTGAGAGCAATAAAAGAATTTGATATAACATTCCCATATTGTTCTTATTGTGTTTATTTTTACCTCCGTTTTGTTCTTATTGTTATTCATAGCTGTGCATAAACCATCATCATGGTCATGGTTGTCATTTGAATTTTGGTTCCTGAAGTGTTAAGCTGCAATTTCTTTTACTTTGAATTTATTTCCTGGGCATCATAAATGTGCTTTCCACCATTTATTTAGTTTTGTGCTTCGGTAGTGATTTATGGTTGAAGTATCACCAAATGTGCACGGTATAATTGTTGATGCTTTAAGGTGTTCTTGGAACTTCTTAATTGTTTACATTGAAAATTTCTATTCTAGACATTTTGGGTGCTCAATCTCTTAACGTAAGCATTTTTTCTAGGAAGCTTTACAGACATACCACTCAATTCTTACATATTTACGTATGTAACACCTAATTTTTAATTTTTACGTACATACCACCTTATTTATGCATGAAAAGGTGTATTTCACCTTTTGAAAGTTAAAATGGTGGTATTTGTGATGTGAATCATGTGATATCAAAAATTTGGGTGGTATAAATGAAATAAGTAGATTTTAGGTTTTAGATATGTGAATGCATAGGAATTGGGTGGTATGTATGTAAATGCCAATATTTTAAATGTCATCTTTGGAACTTGTGCTCTTCTTTGATCTATCTCTAATCCGTCTATCATTATTTCATTTTCCCAACTACGCATCAGATCCTTGCTCTAGGAGTTCTGACAAGATTAATGAAAATGGTAAAGTCCAGCTCTAGGGAAGAAGCTATAAAGGCATTATTTGCTATTTCTACCTTGATCAGGAACAATAAGGATGGCCAGGAATTGTTCTTTTCAGTGAATGGGACTTTGATGTTACAGGTAAAAAATACCGGCAAGAAATAATTAATTCTTGAGAAAAGTGCCAAAAATGATCCCTGACTATTTACACATCATTTTAGTCCCAGACTTGAAAAGAACGGTAAAACAGTCTCACGTTTAAAACTAACGAACATTGATATTTAGGGCGTTAAAAATAGGGGTATTTTTGAAATTTATATTTTATTTTTGATTTTTCTGTAAATTTAATTTATTATTAAAAAAGACTAAAATATATTTTTAACACTTTAAATATCAATTTCCGTTAGTTTTAACTACCGGACAATTGCAACACCAATTAAAAGAGTTGGGGGGCTAATTTGACACTTTTTCAAAGTCGAGCACTAAAACGGCCCCTGCAAATTGCCGGGGGACCATTTTGCAGCTTTTCTCATAAATTCTTGATTATCTGCTGTGTTGATTTTAAGGAATGCTACCTTTGTGTAGGACATTATGAGCAATGTTAGCATTGACATTAGACTTCAGAAAAAGGCTGTTCTTCTTGTAGCAGATTTGGCTGATTACCAGCAAGAGATTTCAGGGGCTGCAAAACATGCCGTTGTTAGTGATCAGCTCTTATTGAAAGCAGTCGTCAATTTACTATCATCAAATGATCTTGACCTTCAAGAGAAGGTATTTCTTGCTCTTGTTCATCCAGTGTTTTTGATGAAAATTTTTATTATTAGATAAAAAATCTATATATGCACAACTATTATGTTTTTACATATCTCACTCCCAAGCTTTCATATTTTCATGCATAGAGTTTTTTTGTTCTAAAACTATGCATTAAAATGTGTATTTGCCTTTTAAAAAGTGATAATAGTGCTATTTTTAATGTGATATTAAAGATGTGAGTGGCATGTGTAAATATTAAAATGTTGGTGTGAGATATGTAAATACTAAATAGTAAGAATTGTGTGTTATGTACGTAAATGCACCAATATATATATATAAAAGAAAGCCCAATGGTTAATATATTAAAAATAAAGTAGGATGCAGATAAATTGTGTGGGAGGGCCCAAACATGACATCCTGCCCACACGATAATCACCATATGCAAATGGTTCCAAAAAGAGAAAATACAAAAAAATACATGAGAGACCTAAAGAAAAGAAAAACCAAAAAGTGTCAAAATACGGAGTATCAGATAACTAAAGAGGGACCCAATATTGTATTGCCTCTGCCTCTAGTTCTAGGGACTGAACCAGCTAATAAATTGGTAATGAGTGTCATTGTCAGTGGTAACCAATGTATCATCCAATAAGTTCCCGAGCTCGAGTCGGCCTCCATTATTCTTCTTCTTCCTCCTGGAATAGACTTGTCATTCGTCATCCGAATATTGACTTGCCTGGTCAGTAGATTGTTCTAAAGTGTGTCAGACAAGTGTAGATTGTTGAACATTAGAAGCAACTACTTGTTGTACCAGTTGATCATTTATCGGATCGAGGAAGCGGGAGCAATCTTGTGTGTCCTGACATGTAAGTGGGTCTTCTTCAATAACAGTGAGTGATATGAGCACATTTGGATCTGTATCTGTAGTATGATGTTTTTCATCAAGAACTGCGGTGTTGGCAAAGGGGGGATCCACAGACAAATCAGACACCAAATCCTGTCTTGTAAGAACTTCCTCCACAGATTGAGCAGATGTGTCCATAACAATGGGGTTAGACCCATTTTTGTTTGCTTGAACTTTAGCTTTCAAATTTGGGTGGAGCCTGTGACATATATCAAATATATGCCCAAACATCTTATAGTGGGTACAATAAAAAGATTTGTGTTCCTTGACAATTTGTTGTCAATATCCATTGTGAGTTATGTTCAACCATACTTTAGTTATATCATGTAAGGTAATATCCCTTTCCACAAGTATTCTGGCCACAATAAGATCTGGTTAGGTTAAAGGTGAGCATATCTAGCTTCATAGGATCTCCAATAATGACTTCAATATAATAAAGAACTTGATGATTAAAGAAATGCAACTTGAGACCAGATAAACTAATCCATACCGGAACATTATGAGGCTCATGATTTGGGTCAAAATCAGGAGACCACTTGAGTAACTTCATTGACTTGCCTGTAATGTTGAGATATTTTTTAGAGAAAATCCGAACATAATCTTCCGCTAGGGTTAACTGAATCAACACATGTCTCCAATCCAAAGGTCTCACTTTCCACTTTTCTACAAGTTTGAGATAGTCAAAACTCTTTCTGTTAACTTCCATAGATGGGTGCCCCTACTAAAATTTTCCAATAAGAGCGAACTTGAATTTCTCAGTTAGGGTTGAAACTTCTGAATCAAAGAAAAATAATGTTGTTTTCACACTTTTACTACTTATCTTCTTAAGAAAAGGACAGTCACTAGTACCTTCATGACATTCCTTATAGCTTGAGCGGAATAAAACAATAGATTCCGCAAAGAAGCTTTGGCAGGATCAACTGAAGAAGAAGGAAGCTTCAGAACTACGATCCTTCAGCCCACAGTTGCAAAGAAAGAAAACAGACAGACCAATGGAGCTGACGTCGCGACCAGATGCGAAGGGACGCATGTCGGGTCAAAGCAAGCCTTGTGAGAGAACGATTGCGGGAACAACAGACGAAACGAGAGAAAGGAACTCTACGAAGAGGACGAAGACGGAATAACCGCGATCGGGTCGAAGCCCAGAACGAGCCGCGATCGGGGCTGCGTACGTGAGCAGCTCGTTGAAGCTCTACGAAAACAGAGCAAAAAAATGCCATAGCAGAGGCTAGGGTTCGCCGTGAGGCGAAACCTAGCAGAGCCATAAAGAAGAGAAATCATTTTTTATGGTGTGTGTGTGTGTGTGTGTGTGTGTGTGTGTGTGTATAAAAAGATGATTTGACTCGAGAAATGAACCTGGTAAACAATATATGAAGGTCTTTTTTCATGGGTATTGAGGTTAGACCTCATCATTAAGTGGCATTTTGTTAAGCTCAACCTTCATTTTGGTGGATACGAGGAAGACATTGACTCAAGCTTGAAAGTGGCTTAAAAGTCTGTGCTTTCTCATGAAAAAAAAAAAAAAAAAAACAAATACAGAACCGTCCTTATCCTACGTCTAGTAGATCAGATTGTTGACATAATATTATCCGGGATGGGTTTGTTATGGTCAAGCACGGTAGGCTCCGTTAGCGGGCTGGATTGGGCATGACAATTGGTTGCTTTCAAATCAGCTTATTTTCTGCTAAAATAGGGAGAGGAATTGATGTAACTATACAGGTAAAGATAAGATTTNAGGATTATCTACATGATTTTGAAATATAACCTACAAACACACCTATGTACGCGTACCTTATTTCGCAAGCTTCTTTTATTTGCATAAAGTTAAGCAAAGGTACAATGATATCATTTTTTCTCCCGTAGATGGTACAATTTTCATTGTACAATTATAAAACTTATTTGTTACATGCAGACATTTCTCTAGCACGCATATTTGCTAGACTTCCTTCTGTATTTACTTAGGGTGGTTTGGTTGATTTACGTTGGATTTATATAAATCCAGCCAAACGCCAAAAGCAGGGGAGTTAAATCCAACGTTTCCCTAAATCCATTTTCTTCTCCACCATAATGTAAATCACAGATTTTCTAAATCTGATTAATAGGTAGATTTAACAGATTTAAGGAGGAAGGTCCCGTCGCTTTTCTCATCACAGAGGAGTAAGAGACTCGATCGCCAAACATTGCAAATAGATTTAATTGGATTTAAATTAAATCCTACTAATTTATTTTTTTTGGATTTCACACATCTGGATTGATAAATCGGGATTTATAGGATTTACTAAAATCTATTTAACTTAAATCCTTGGTGCAGCCAAGTACCCCCTTAGCGTCTATTTTTTCATAATTTAATAGTTTAAGCACCTTTGTTTGCATCTGCTTTCGATTGATTGAACTGTTAAAGTAAAAACATTAATGTCTTTGCATCTTCTACCAACTTTCATCACTTAGGATTTACTTCCCAATCAATAGTGGCACCATAATGCACTCTTCATACTATCATTTTTGAATTAGCCCTCAAATTTCTATTCTCTCATTGGCATTCCTCAATGATTTGTGGGGCACTTTGGTTGTTTGTTCACTATTGGTGGGTTTTTCTTGTGAATGTGAGGTTTCATTAAATCTGTGAAACCTCATATAAATCTCATTCAACCCTACTAGTCAACAAGTGGTTTCAATAAATATTTGGTGGGCTGATTGACATCTTGCTTTCATAAGAACATCAAACCCTTCATCTATGTTTGTTGTTATTGTTTATTCATGTAGTCCCATTAGTAGTTTTTTACTGAACTGGTAACCATGTATGTATATTACAGGTAATTATTTCAATTAGATAGCTTAGGTGGATACCATAAATAATAGGAATTTTTAGACTCTGAGCGGTACAAATCCTTATGCTGCATCTTTAGTTCTACATTGTCTATCCAAGCTCCTAATTTCTATGTCAATTTATAACTTATCATATTCCAAAAGCTCGTTTCTTGAATGAAGGATTTAATATCTTCTATTCTTACTTGCTTTTTTTTTTCTTTTTTTTTTAATCTCATAAGTTCGTGTCATTGCTTGAGCATCCATATTCTTTGAGGGAAT
>JXCR01104415.1:5832-24748 GCA_002079205.1 Phalaenopsis hybrid cultivar | reverse complement strand
ATTGTATACCTTAGCTCCAAACCAACACCTAGGGTCAATCCTAAGGCCAAGTAGCCCTATAGGAACTCTCCTTGAGTTCCTTATAATGATCTTACCTACTAAGTGCTAGAGGTTAGGACCAATATGTGGAACTTCAAGTTGTGTAAATAGAAGAGTTTTGAGTTTCTAATGGTGAGGGTACCTTTTCTAGTTTTCTAAGACTAGTCAGTAGGAAAGTCCTATGGCCAGACCTAGGCTATTAAAGAAATTTATAAACCTCAACCAAAAGTGAGGTCAACAACTCTACATAAGCTCAGAAAGGAGGAAACAATGATTGCAGTTGCGGATATCAATGAAGATTGATGCAATCCATTAATAGAAAATTTGCATATTAAGAAGTTGCCGGAGGACAAGTCTGAGGCACATCACCTTACGAAAAGGGCTATGTCATATGCCTTAGTAGGTGATGTCCTCTACAGAAGATCGTTCGACCAGATATGGCTACGGTGCTTAAGCAAAGCCGAGGCACGAAATATCCTCAAAGTAGTACATGTCAAATTGTGTGGCCTTCACCAGTCAGGGCCAAAGATGAATATGAAGATTAAAAGACTCGGATATTTTTGGCTAGCAATGATGTCCGACTGCATAGAGACAGCCAAAAAATGTCACCAGTGCCAAGTGCATAGTGTGGTCTTACACCAACCTCCAAATGTGCTACACCCAACCGTTGCTTTATGGTCATTTGAGTGTTGGGGCACCGACATAATAGGTCTGATAGACCCTCCATATTCTAAAGGATGCAGGTTTATTCTCTTTACTATGGACTACTTCTCTAAATGGGCAAAGGCAGTGCTGCTATGAGAGGTTACAACGCAGTATGTCCTTCAATTCTTCAAAAGCCAAATCGTCTATCATTTTGGTGTACCACGCAGAGTAATCTCCGACAATGGGATAACATTCACAAGTATCAAGATCAACAACTACATCAGATGACACGAGATAGATTGGAGATAATCAATAATCTACTATCCCAGGGAAAATGGCCAAGCCGAGGCATTCAACAAAACATTGGTACTTATTTTGAAGAAAACACTAGAGGAAAATAAAAGAGATTGGCACAAAAAATTGCTAGAAGCTTTGTGGGCCTAACGGACAACATTTCAGACTCCCACTCAGTGTACACCTTACATGCTCGCGTAACGGCCCGAAGCTGTACTGCCACTAGAAGTTTAGACGCCGTCTCTCATAATCACAGTCGCCAATCAACTTACGTCAGAGGAAAGTACGAAGCTCATACTTGAAGAACTAGATAATCTTAAAGGAAAACAACTTGAAGCACAGTAACTTTTGGAGCTTTATCAGGCAAAGATGGTGCAAGCTCATGACAAATTGGTCCTCCCAAGGACATTTAAAGTTGGTGACCTCAACCTCCTACTTAGAAGGTCTATTCTTGTATTCCGCAAAATAGGTGAAAAATTTGAGCCAACTTGGGAGGGATCATTTGTCGTTGAAAAGGTCTATGTAGGAGGAGCCTACTAGTTAGTGTACTTCCGGAGTGAAAGACCCATGCTGCCAATCAACGGACGATACCTGAAAACATATTACGCAACCTGATGTTGCTTACTGCCGCTTGCTTTGAAAATTTTAAAATTTTAATCATTTTGGGGTTATCTATGTGGCCAAACGTTTGTGACTGGGTTCAAATTTTCTTAACAAAATTAACCTCAACATAATAAACTTTTTTCTTAATTACACACCTCAATTTTCTCTTTCAAATTTATTATGCTACAAAATTAAACAAAATTCACACATAAATAAATGCTCACTTCACCAAATTAAACAAAAAAAAATTCTTTAATAAATACTTTGTTTTGTTCTTGTTCACGCTTTGTTTTAGCCCACTAACATTTTTTCTATCGTCAGCAGAGAATTATCAGGCCAGAGGCTGATCTTCGCCTTTAAAGATGGCTGGAATCTCGTACTAAATGAAGAAATGGTGCCATAGGGTGGCACTATAGATGTTGACATGGAATTTAACCAAGTCAACATGAATTACGAGGGGCCTTTAAGGAATTTTGTAAGTGAACGAGAAAAGGAAGGGCTTCCCTCACTACTAAGAGTGGCCACCAAAGACAGTCCACCAATAAAATGAAAGAACGTGACGGTACAACAGGACTCGATGGAGGGGCCAAGCTGTTTACCATCCATGATAGCTACGCCGACTCGGGGCCTAGTCGTTGTTGATAATGAAAGGATACCGTTTGCTCCACTATGAAGGACACAGTGAAGGAACGTCAGCCGATGAAAACGGAGAGCTTTCTTATGAGATGAAAAGAGACGCCAAAAAGAGGCAGACAACTTGCTCACTCCTATTCCTAAGGGACACATTTATGATCTGGGCATGAAAGAGACTTCCTCCAGCCAACCTGGTACAGATGAGGAGTCTAAGTTTCTTACAAATCCAAATATCCTACCAGCTTCAGATGTTCTATGTAACGGTTGCCCTACCTATAATGCTGAAATACCTGCACGAGCATCAGCTACAGGGGCAATCGTGGAGTGCTCAGACTGCAACGTCCTACATCTACAACACTACAGCACATTAACGAAACATGCATCTACTGATGATGGATATCACACCGCTGATTACCTGATAGAGGCAGAGCCATATGTTCCAATGGATGCAAAGTCCTATGTTCCGTGGGGTACAGAGTCAAACGTCCTGTCAGGTGCAGAATCGTACATTCCATTAGAGCTAGAGACAACACCAGCTTGGGTTCCCGTTGATGTTCAAATGAGGGAAAACCAACAACAACTGTCGACTTCCAGTACAATGGAATATTATAAAATGAGCAAAGTAAATAAAAGAGATAATGAATTCTACGAATAAGTATAGGGAAAATTCATCAACATACTAGAGGGATTAGAACTGTATATAGTATTCTCAGAGACTGACAAGCAAAGTATTCTTGACTGCATTTTTGTCCTAAGGGACAGAGGTTGAGCAGGTTTACTTATGGAAAGGACCTATTATGAGCCGAGGAAATAGATGCGAGAAGAAGGGAGGATTACTATCTAGTGTGGCCCCTGCTACAACTTCATAAATGACAAGCAGGGGAATCTGCCTGGGATCTTCAGACACAATCAGGTAGATCCACTACCGTCAATGATAAAGTGGATGATCAAAAGAATGGTTAGATGGAGTATTTTGCTCACTACCTACAATCCAAATAGTTGTATTATCAATATCTACGATGAGGGAGATTTCATTCCTCCACACATTGATCACCATGACTTCCTGAGGTCTTTTTGTATGGTCTCATTCATGAGTAAAAGTAACATTTTATTTGGGAAAGAAATTGACATTGTCAGCCCCGGTGAGTTCAGAAGCTCAATGGAGATTCCCTTACCAGTTGGCTAAGAGCTCATTCTTTAAGGCAACAGTGCAGATGTTGCCAAACATTGCATTCCAAGAGTGCGGCACTGCAGGGTGACCGTAACCTTCCGAGAAATGGACGACAACAAGATGCCGCACGAATATTAGCCAGATCCAAAGCTGGAGGAACTACTGCATTATGAGCTATGAGAGGGTTGCACCTCTAAGCACATGCGAAGGGAAATCTTGTCTTGTAGCGTGGCTTAGAAGGTCAGCTCAATCAGGAGCTCGTCACAGAAGAAACAAACAGTCAGAGGATTCCTTTCTACTTCACTACATTACAACAATATGATATGTATCAGAGATGCTCAGACTATATTGTGTACTTGGCATGAGATATTTTGGATGTACTTTAATGCATTTTGCATATTGTACGTTTTGAGGCATTGGCCTACACTTGATCTTTAACATTTTTGTTGGAGCAGATTAATGATGTTTCTTTCGAAAATGTGTTCTTTTGTCAATTACCTTTTATACGATGGATGGAAGCGACGAACCACACGTTAGTTCTAAATTACAACGAACAAAGAACAAAACAACAAAATTTTTTATGATAATAAAATTCAAATAAAAAAATGTAATAAAAATAATAACAAACTAATAAAAAAATCTATTTTGAAAAATCAACCAACTTAAATCAAATTTTGAAAACATTTTTTTGAAAATTAAATGTGATAAACACAACAGGAAAAGAAAAATAAACCTGTTGAGTGGATTCTCTCGATTTCGAGGTTTCTTACTCTTTACTCCTGCAGCACAACTATTTTTGTCCACACTAATTCTCTTCACATCCCCGAAGAATTTCATATTCTACGTAAAAAACTCACAAATTTCTACAAATCCTCTTCAACGATGTCAACCTTCACATAAAACACAGATCTTTAAATTGAACGCTACGAACTCTATAGAATTCTCATTTTGAATCAGTCACTACTTTTTGATTCACACTTTAGAGGTCGGTCCTTACCTTCTGACGCTGACATTTGAGATTGATCCTTACCTTTCAATTCTCATTTTTGAACCAGTCCCTAATTCTAATTCGCCCTTTTGAGGTCGGTCCTTACCTTCTAACGCTCTATTTTGAGATTGATTCTTACCTTTAATTTCTCATTATCAAATTAGTCCCTACTTTCTGATTCACCCTTTTGAGGTCGGTCCTTACCTTCCCACTCTCTCTCTTGAGATTGAACCTTACCTTTCAATTCTCTTTTTCGAATCAGTCTCTAATTTCTGATTCACTACTTTTGAGTATGGTCCTTACCTTCTGACGCTCTCTCTTGAGATTGACCCTTATCTGTCAATTCTCATCTTAGACTCAGTCACTACCTTCTGATTCACCTCTTTTAAGGTTGGTCCTTAGCTTTCGATGTTCTCTTTCCGAGAATGACCATTACCTATCAATTCTCATTTTGAATAAGTCACTACATTCTGATTCACCCTCTTGAGGTCGGTCCTTACCTTCCAACGCTCTCTTTCTGTGAATGCCAATTACCTGTCAATTATCATTTTGAATCAGTCACTACCTTTTGATTCATCCTTTTGAGGTCTGTCTATACCTTCTGACGCTCCCTTTTTCAGATTGACCATTACCTGTCAATTCTCATTTCGAATCAGTCGCTCCTCTTTGATTCACCCTTTTGAGGTCGATCCTTACCTTATGACTCTCTCCTTCTGAGATTAACCATTACCTATCAAGTCTCATTTTAAATCAGTCACTACCTTCTGATTCATCCTTTTGAGGTCAGTCCTTACCTTCCGACGCTCTCTTTCCTAGAATGACCATTTCCCGTCAATTCTCATTTTGAATCAGTCACCACCTTCTGATTCACCCTTTTGTGGTCGGTCCTTAACTTCCGATGCTCTCTTTTGAGATTGATCACTGCCTTTCAATTCTCATTTTGAATCAGTAACTACCTTCTGATTCACCCTTTTGAGTTCGGTCCCTACCTTCCGACGCTCTCTCATGTGTTTGATTCTTAACTTTCAATCCTTATCCTGGGATCAGCCCCTAACTTTTGACTCCTCTCTTTTCATGACCGGTCCCAAATTTCCAACTCGCTTCTGAAATTAATACCTGAATTTCAAATCCCCCCAGGGCCAGCACTTACACACTGATTCCCATCCTCTCTAAATTCTTGAAATCACATAAATCAAAATCTACTCTCCAATCCCCAGCGAGAATCCCTACTTCCTGACTTTGATCAAATATTTACCTGCTATATTCCCCAGAAGAAATAAATAGCACACACAATCCTACACTCTTTCTATGGCTCTTTACTTGGGAGTTTGTATTGGTTTTCTTGCGCTCGTCGGTCAATGCTAATCTGCGCGGTGTGCTTGCCCAGTACACCACACCTATTGGGGGTCCATTTGTTGACCTCACTTTTGGTTCAGGTCTAGTCTTCCTTGTTAGTACCCTAAGGTCTAGCCATAAGACTTTTCTATTAACTATTCTTAGAAAACTAGAAAAGGATTCCTCACCATTAGAATTTCCAAACTCTTCTTTACTCAACTTGAATTTCCACATTTTGGTCCTAACCTCTAGCACTTAGTAGGTAGGGTCATTATGGGGGAGCTCAAGAAGAGTTCCTATAAGGCTATTTGACCTTAGGAATGACCTTTTGGTGTTGGACTAGAGCTAAGGCACTTACTTCACTCACAATCACTCACTACCATAAACCAAGAATTTCCTGACTTTGATCCCTTGATACTTTTGGGATACTCATGTAGATAGTCCCCTAAACGTACTAGCCCTAGGCTGGGGTTTGGCTAAGACCAGTACATAGAGGACCCAAATAAGGTTTCCATTGGTCCATGACTT
Organism: Phalaenopsis hybrid cultivar; assembly: GCA_002079205.1. NCBI lineage: Eukaryota > Viridiplantae > Streptophyta > Magnoliopsida > Asparagales > Orchidaceae > Phalaenopsis > Phalaenopsis hybrid cultivar. The sequence goes on along the minus strand of JXCR01104415.1, from coordinate 18,512 downwards.
ACTTTTGGTGGTTAGTTCCCCAATCTTACCCAAAATACCCATCCTGGCATTTTGTCCCGAAATTCCCCCAAATTACCCAAATATCATTGAAACCCTAAATTTGGCCAAAATTCCCAAATTTATATAAAATACCCAAAATTTTTCAATAAAATATTTCAAACCTTTTCAAAACACCCAAATTACCCAAAATCGTAAAAAATTGTCAAATTACCAAAATACCCCTCCTTAGCCCAAAATATTCCAAAAAATCCCAAAAACTTCTAAAATATTCCAAATATTATTAATTTCGTTTTTAATAACTATCACATGACCCAATTTGGCCAATTTGACCATCTTTGACCAAGATCTCAAAAATTGCCTTTAAAGGCCCAAATTTTCCTAAATTCAACTCAAATGTCCATCAATTTTCCCCAAATATACCCCAATTTCAATCCTAAATTTAAACAACCCTTCATATGAACAAAATAAATCAAATCCAAGCCTAATTGCTCCATGCTTTGCGCTCAATTTTGATTTGAGCCAAACCCCCAATTTTGGTCCCATGACCTATTCTCATGAAATTGAACCCATAACCCACTCAATTGGCCACAATTTCTATTGAAAACTCTTTATAACATTCCTAAACATCAAAATTGACCATCAATTAGTCTTGATGAAGCCTCAATTCCATTAAATTTTGACGACCCAAATCCAAAAAAGCGCCAATTTTTGCCCCAAATTGACTATGTCCCCAAATTTCACCAAATTGATTGCCTTAACCCCAAAATTGGCATTAAATTTACATTGAAAACTCTTCATGACGTTCCTATTGACCATTCTCAACAATCAATTTGGACTTAGCCCAAGGCTAGCCCAATCTAGACCCAGGTCTAGCCCAACATGCCCAAATTGACCAAATCTCCAAAATCCTTCAAAAATGACCCTCCAATTGAACTCAAAACCCTTTTCATCCTTCACCAAAAATGTTCATTACAATCATATACATCAAGTTCATCAATCAATTGGGCTTAAGTACATGGCTAACCTAGTCCAAGCCCAATTTTTGGTCATTTACACCCACTTGGACCCATGTAGTAAATGTGGCCTAACCACCCCAAAGTCACAAAATAAATGATTCCACAACTATTAGTTGGACCGAAGGTTGAGCCAAAACTCACCTAACCACCTAAGCAAACCCATGGACCAAAGGTTCGCTAAATTATAGGATTTTGATTCCATATTTTCTTAAGACTTGGATATTTTTGTCAAAACTAAACCTTAACTCATTTAATTATTTTGACATACTCCCCTAGGTTTCCTGAGCTCCTAGCCACCTCTCTTGCCGGCCTAGTCGATGAAAAAGCCAAAACTGATGGTAACCCCCTCTTAAACTTCACCCAACTTAAACCTAGAGGCCACCTCACACAAATGGGATGTTAGAGCCTCTCTGCCCTCCACCAAAGCATCAGATTGCACCCCCCAATTGGCCATGATAGCCACCCCTTAGACATTTTTATAAAAGCTCACCTCCATAACCATGGAGGGAGTGCTAAGATTTTCTTAGAGAGAGCCTCCCAAATCACTCACAGATCTTCTTTGAGACCGCCTCAGTGCAATCCAACCATCTTCCCCCATTGATTCCCTATGTGGAAGCTCAAATTTGAACTCAAACTTCTGTCTCAAACAAGGACAGAGCTCAATACACCTCCACAGTCCACCAAACTAAAATTAAACTTACCCACACCTTCAAAAAATTGAAAGAAGCCAAAGCCCTATAAAATCCCCCTTCCACAGAGCTTATAGTATAGACTTTGATCGACACCAAAAATCGACTTTGGTCGAATTTGGGTCTAGGCATTTCACCACAACTAGAGGCTCAATCTCTAACCTCCTTGGATTCCAACAAATGTGCCAAGCATCTCTGATTGAAACTTCCTTTCTCAGAGCAAAGGTATTGAACTCCTCCTCATCCCGAGCCTCTTTTGATTCTCTATTTGTTTGGGTTTGATTTCATGGCATCTTAACCGTATAGATATGTCCCTTTAGTCTAGATGATCATTTTAAAAAAAATTCATTTAATTTGGTTGAGAAATGAGGGAGATATCAAGCTTGGAAGATGTACGGTTCTCGGTCTAGGCCATTAGGGACGATGACGGAACGCTGTTCGATCGAGCATATATCGGATGAACGGTGAAGATGAAGCCGGATAGTGCTTCTTTACATGAACTGCGAGACGCGTGGCTACTACCATGGACGGCGGCGTCAAATGGGAGTGTGCCGCGTGGAGCTTTGGAGCTGCCTAGGATCCAGTTAGTGCCGCACGTTTAAATAGATAAATAGGGAATTAAAAAAATTAGAAAATAACCCCTGACTTTACAAATTCATATCTTGGTGTAGAAAAACACAAAAATAAAATAAAATACCCTTTTACTCAGTGAACAGAGGAAAATAATGCAGAATTAATTTGAAGTACATTTGATGTATGTTTTATTTTTAATTAATTAAACACTGTCTTGAGTCTTCTGATTCCTCATGCATATAGACATTTCACCATGGCTTGCATTTTTGGCATGTTATAGCCTCTGTCAAGGGGAACCTTCCCTAATTTTTCCAAAGCCAGAGGAGACCTCTAAACTGAGATCCATATTTTTTAAGTTTATGTACATTGTTTGCTTAAATTAATCATAAAAATTAGCATGTTTCTTAGGAAAAATCTAAGAAAATTTTCAAAGGTTTACTGTAACCGGAGAATCCTTAATAAAATTTCTCATAAGTCAAGTCATTTAAAATGCACCTAATTTTCATAAACCATAAATCACTAAGATAATTAATTTTGAAAAATATAAACATCAAAATGATTTGATTTTTGATATCCACTATTTTTTAGGATCCAGAGAACTCCCCATAAAAAAAATAAAGCATTTTGAGTCTATTTCATGGCCTAAATTAATTTTTCAAGTTGAATATCCTTTTTGGCACTAAAATGATTTTTAATGATCAAAATAAAACTCAAAAAATTACGAAAACTTGTTTTTGGAGTTCATTGTGATCAAGGGAATTTTATAAAAATAAAATGGTATTTAAAATAAAAACTTCATTTTTATTCTATTTTTAAAATATTTAAAATAATTAAAAATTTATGAAAATCACAAAAATAATAAAATTCATGAAAATGTTCTAAATTGTTTTCTAAGCACATAGAAATAATTGGAATATTTTTCCTGATTTTCTAAATAAAGATATGGTATTTTGATGCTTAAAATAATTTTTAAATGCTAAAAATGGATTTCCACTAAAATAATTCTAATAAATCAAAGAAAAATCAGAAAAATAAAAAAATTGCTTTCTTGGGTTCTCTAACCTCAGGGAGAATTTTCAAAAATGCAAAACTTAATTTTCCCCATTTAAAATATTTTATATTTAATGAATACCCGAGAACATAAAATAATTCTAATAATTCAAATAAAATTCAAAAAATCATGAATTTTGTCTGAATAGCTCTCTTGTCTAGGTTTACCTCCAGTAAAAATTTCAAGTGATTATGCTTCACCTTGGTCAAGTTAGTAAATTTTCTTTGAAAAATCTCATTTTTGCATGAAAATAATTATATAAATTAAATTAAAATTTGAAAAATCACATTTTCTCCTTTGATGTCTTAATTGACCCATGAATGAGGTAGAATAAAAATTTTAAAGTCATTTGATTTAAATTTGACAAATTATGAAGTGTTACAGCCTTAGGGGCAAAACTGTAAGTTTAGGAATTTGGCCTTAATTAATAATTAGGCTTAATTCAAGGAGGGAAATGGGCAACCTCTGATTTTAATTAAGTTGTTTGGAAGACTGAAATTAANGAAAAATCACATTTTCTCCTTTGATGTCTTAATTGACCCATGAATGAGGTAGAATAAAAATTTTAAAGTCATCTGATTTAAATTTGATAAATTATGAAGTGTTAGAGCCTTAGGGGCAAAAGTATAAGTTTAAGAATTTGGCCTTAATTAACAATTAGGCTTAATTCAAGGAGGGAAATGGGCAACCTCTGACTTTAATTAAGTTGTTTGGAAGACTGAAATTAAAAGAGGATTAATTGCTAGAAACCCATCTCACTTTCCTAACTAAAAGGATAAATTAATGAATTTCTAAAATATTAAAATTTGGAGGTTTATTAAAATTAAAAGAACCTAGGACTTTGGGGTATGACTTTTAAAACCAATAATTAATCAATTTAATACCCCTATTTGAGGTTCAAATGAAATCAAAATAATGAATCATGATCACCTAAAACTTAACATTTTCAAAATTAATTAAGACACTCACCTAAGTCTTAAGGGCTTGGTAGTGATCTAAGTTAAATCAAGACTGATTAAATGAGTATTAAAAAAGAAAACATAGCCAAAATTTAAGACCTTTAAAAAACCACAAGCTCAATTAGGACCAAAGTTTGGCTAAGTGTTCCAACAACACTAGCTTGCCCCCTTTAAGGGTCTTCATTCACATAATCTTCAAAATTAAATTACAAATGACAATTACCCCACTCTTAGGGATGGTTAGGATATTAATGTTCATTGAGCATTATGGTGTTCATAGGGTGAATTATTAAGTAACATAATAAGTTTAAGTGAACTCAAGGTTTTTCATTAGGTGATAAGAGGAAAGCATGGACCTGCATCTTCCTCCTAACCTGTTGGATACCTCAGAGGTTTACTAAACTTAATATGCTTTGCTTAACAAATCATCCTTAATTAAACTCCTAAAAACCCACCAAGATATGACATAGGGTTAGGAGAACTACCAAAACATTACTTTTTTGCCTCTACATGAACTGCCCTCATATGCATTTTTAAGTTTCAGGTGGTGGAACAAGAAGACTCGCCAGGTACGCTTTTACAGTTTATAGCGCCATCTTTCTTGTACTTTCATACAGTACTTTTAATTTTAATACAAACCTGCATGCTAAACAACAATGCCACCGTGCATGAAAAGTAAAACTATAAGGATAGGCACAAAACCAAAAACAAAACCAAAGTTAAAATCAACCAACATAAAATTCACCGCCACAACATTCAAAATATAAAAAAAACTCAAAATTTAATCACAAACATCACACAAAACAACGACTATAACTAAATTAAGACGTCTCTATCGAATGATCGGGAACCCCTCCGAGGAGGTAACCTACGGTTGCTAACGAGGATTCCCACGGTGTAAATGAAAATTTGGAATTCATTAAGTTGAGTTTAGTAAATGCATTTGGACTAAGTTAATCCAATAGAAAATAGTGTTGCCGGAACGAGGGAACCTTGGAGTCCTAACTACTGTCACTTTAATCAACTTTAACATCCCCCATACAAATATAAAGAACTTAAACCATAGCACCATCTGATTTGACAACATTACTTGACACCCTAAAAAACTCAAACTCGTCACGGCAAGGTGCTAGCTTGATAGGCAGCACGACCATCTTCAACAACAAAACATGACTTCATCAGTTAAATCAACTTCTTTCCTTATAATTAAACAACAAAGCCATAGGACTTCGAGGTTGTTTGTCTGGTGCAACATAAATCCTCAGCTCATCTTTAGGTATTTGTATAGCTCTGTTGTACAATATAAGCTCTAACTCGTCTTAGGATTCCGAGGTTTTTGTTCTTCACGACTTAAATCCTCACATCTTCCAGGCTATTTGTGTGATCGTTTCATACAAGTGTAAGCCCTAAATAAATAAAATTGGTAGGATAGAATACCTAAATATTTCTCCTCAAAACTGAAGCCAAACAATAGGATAGACCCGGAACTCACCGAGGTTCTCCTCCGGATCCATGATATCCCCTAGTTCTTCCTCCTTTGGATTCCAAAAACAAAATGCTCCAAATTTGAGCCAATCCCATTTCACACCTCTTTGCCCGATATCCTTCAAAAGTCCTATCCTTTGACTTCCTTGAAGATAATATTTCTTGATTTTTATCGAGTGTTTTCTGTCTAAGATGTAATTAACTACAGGGGCTTTCCCTTATTGGAAACTTGTCCGAACCCAGCTTAATAATTTAATTCTTCATATTAAATAGGGAAATTGTCGGCAAATAAAACAGTTTTGTAGACCAAATAGATGTCATACCTTTCTTAGTTTACTTGATCGAGCCTCATCCTGAAGTCCTTTTCTAAAAGTTTATAGGTGCAGCGATTATTTTTTTTTAATATTCAAATGTTTTTATGCATTCCTCATTAAAATCAAATTTTGTGTCCTTTTCTAAAAGTTGGCATAATTACTTAGTTATTTTAGAAAAATAATTTATGTGACACCCATAGAAACCAACATGTCCTAAAAAGCTTCTTACCCCGTTAACATTAGTCGGAGGTGATAATTTTTCAATAACTTGAATTTTTGCAGGATCTACTTCCACGCCATTTTCAGAAAATTATGCCCAAGTACGATTCCTCCTGCAACCATAAATTGATATTTTTCCCAATTTGGTACTAGGATGATTTTTTCACAAACTTCTAGAAAATTTTCTAAATTATTTAAACATAATTCAAATGAATTTCAATTACCAAGAAATCATCCATAAACACCTTGATTCCATATTCAATAAAATTGCTAAAGATTGACATCATACATCTTTAAAATATTGCAGGTGCATTGCATAGTCCAAAAGGCGTTCTACAAAAAGCAAATGTTCCATATGGGCTTGTAAATGTTGTCTTCTCTTGATCCTCTGGATCAATTGAAATTTGGTGATAACTAGTGTATCCATCTAAAATGAAATAATATTTGTTCCTAGCCATTCTATCCAACATTTGGTCTAGAAAAGGTAAAGGAAAGTGATCTTTTCTGGTGGCCATGTTCAATTTTTTATAGTCAATACAAATTCTCCAACTATTAACTTTTCTTATTGATATTAACTCATTTTTCTCATTTTCTTCAATGGTCACTCCTCCTTTCTTCGAAACACAGTGATTTGGAATTAAGCAAGCACTGTCTGAAATAGGATATATAACTCCAGCATCTACCCATTTTAAAATTTCTTTTTTAACAACTTCTTTCATTAATGTGTTTAATCTCCTTCGAGGATCAGCTTTAGGTTCATATTGTTCATCTAATAGAATTTTATGCATACAAATAGAAGGAATAATTCCTTTAATATCTTCTAAAGTCCATCCAAAAGCAATTTTATATTTTTTTAACATTTCTATTAATTTTTATTCTTGAATTTTTGTTAATTCAGAAGATACAATAACGTGCAATGTAGATGACTCTCCTAAAAATAGATTTTAAGTGGGCAGGTAATATTTTCAGTTCAAGTTCAGGTGGTTTAATACTTGAAGGAATAAGATTTTTATTATTATTTTCCAACAAGTCTAAAGTTTCAAATTTGCTTTAAATATAATCTAAATCTTCTTCTTTTATTTCGTTTGTGCTTTAAATTGTCCTCAAACTCATTCTTAAATTGATCATTACTCAAAAAATCAGTCACTTCCATCCTAAAACATGCATTATCTTTTTCTTTTGTCGAATATTTCATAGCTTTTACAATATTAAATGTTACTTCTTGATCATTAAATCTCATTATTAATTCTCCTTTTTTCACAACTATCACAGCTCTCTTTGTTGCAAGAAATGGTCTCCCTAAAATAATAGGAATTTCTTTACTTCCTCCCTGTCCAATAATATAAAGTCTACAGGAAAAATAAATTTATCCACTTTTACTAATACATCTTATATAACTCTTTTTGGATAAGTTATTGATCGATCAACTAACTGAAGAGTTACAGTAGTAGGTGAAATCTCTTCCAAATCTAAACGTTTAAAGATTGATAAAGGCATAAGATTGATACTCGCTCCTAAATCGCATAAAGCTTTTCCAGAAAACTTTTCACCAATAGCACAAGGTACAGTAAAACTACCAAGATTATTTATTTTTTTAGGAAGTTTTTTCTGAATAATAACACAACACTTTTCACTGAGTGCAACGGTCTCATGATCTATAAACTTCCTTTTTCTATTAGTATATCCTTCATAAATTTCACATAACTTGGCATTTGTTCTAAAGCTTCAATAAAAGGAATGTTTATCATTAACTTCTTAATGATTTCCAAAAATTTTGTAAATTGTTTATCTTTATTCTTTTCAGTCTTTGAGGAAACGGAGGTAACGGTTTATTTAAAGGAACTTGTCTTTGTTCATTTTCATTTTGGTCACTTTCCATTGCTTCCTTCTCTTTATCAACTTCAGTTTCTATTTAAATACTTGTTTCAACTTCTTTTCCAATTTGTAATTGAATAGCTTTAATATGCTTCTTATTTTGATTATTTGGATTAAATTCTACCATACTCAGAAGAATTCCAGAAGGTCTGTTACTTAGTGCAGTAGCAATGTGTCCTAGTTACTTTTCAATATTTCTAATAGCAGCCCCTAGATTTTGTATTTAAGTTCCCATGTTTAACATTACTTCTTCCATTGTCAACTTCTTTTCCTTAACTTGTGGGTTAGGATTAGAGTTAAATCCAGGAAGGTAATAAGGTCGATAACTAGGATTTTCTTTGTTGTTCAAATTTTTAGAGAGATTCACCAAATTGTTATAATTACTCCAACTAAAATTAGGGTGATTTTTCCATGTAGGATTATAAAAGTTAGAATAGAGACTGCTATTTTGATTATTTATAGAATTTAAAGTTTCATTAGATGATTGAAAATCAATGATCTGTCCTAATGAATTTTCGTTTAATACTGGGGGTAATTAAGAATAGTTCACTCTTTTTTGATCAATCTTGTTTGAAATATCAACAATTTGAGATGCTAAAATAGAAATTACATCAAAATCATGAATACTAGCTACTATCTTAGGATTTACCCTTTCAGAGGGCTATTGAAAATTGTTAGTAGTCATTTCTTCAATTAAAGAATATGCTTCATCAAAAGGTTTTGACATTAGTGATCCACAGACAGTACCATCTATAATAGATCTAAGTTATCCTACTAATCCATTATAAAATGTTTAAATTATTAACCAATTAGGGAGATCATGGTGTGGTCATTTTTTAAGATATTTAAATCTTTCCCAAGCTTCATATATTGATTCCCCTTCAAACTGACAAAAAGATGTAATATCATTTCTAAGCTTGGCAGTTCTCAAAGGTAGAGAATATTTAGCTAAGAATTTTTGTGATAGTTCTCCTCAAGTTTTGATAGATCCAGATGCTAATGAATTTAACCAAGTCTTGGCTTTATCCCTTAATGAAAAAGGAAAAATTCTAAGCCTAATAGCATCACTAGGCACTCCATCATATTTAAATGTAGCACAAATTTCAAGAAAACTAGCAAGATGTAAGTTTCTATTTCCATTAGGTGTTCGTCCAAACTGATTATTGTGTACCATTTGGATAATATCAGGTTTAAGTTCAAATGAATTAGTAGTTATATCATGATTTTGAATAGTCAAGTGAAGTTCATCTGCTCTCGGATTAGCATAATCTTTTAAAGGTCTTTATCGATTTTTGTTTATTTGATTATTTAATTTATTCGCAATTTCATTTAAGTTTTCAATTTCTTTTTGTTGTTTTCAAATTTTTTTAATAGAATGTTCTAATTCTGAATCGTAAGGTACTAAACCTTCAGATCCAATATTTTGCATAAACAAATATAATAAGAAAAGAAACATTTCTTAAAAATAACTTTTAAATAAAAATATATTTTCTATTTGCAATTTTGAATTTTTTAAAAAATTTATAATTAATTTTCTCTAAATTTCCTAATTTACCAGATCTATTTAATTTATCATTACCTTTTCGATCAACGACGCCAAAAACATTACCCAGAATTATATAGTTGTGTAAAAATTATATAGTTGACTCCGCTATGCAACGGTGCCAAAAACATGATGCAATATTTTATGATTTAGAAATTCAAGCAATAATATTGGGATTCTACACAAGTATACGTATCGTTATCAAGTAATAAAAGAGTTTCTATCTAAGCTCCAAATTTCGATCCCATTGGGCAGGTTTAAATTTGAAATGATAAATTTACAAGGAAATTCACAGAAAGTCAAAACAAAATTACTGTCACTAATTTCAAATGTTGAGATATTATCAGAACTAAATTATTTAACTCCTAAAAAAACTAAAATACAAAGTTTAAATAATAACTATTAAACTATTAAACTATGTTTATGTGATGAATATTTTTTATGTGAAAAAACATTCTTCCCACTAAAATGAGATTTTGGTAAAATGAGATAAGATAAATGATTTAAATATGTATTGTGCCAAATATTAGTAGTTGTAATTCTCTACCCTGATACAGTGTTATAGAAAATCATTAGATAATCCCAGGTTTAGTCCCTAAATCCGTGGCTAAGCTAGGAGGATATTGGCTCCCACTCCAGAGCTCTCACTTCTGTTCAACTGAAGGCTAACTCTCGCTTTAGTTTTTAAACACTAAGACAGAATTGGGGATTTTAGTTTGACACCCTAAAAATTCTCTAATTCTACACCCAACAAAGTAAATTTTCCTATTTATTTGCACTTAATTTCATGAACAAATTTCTCCTTCATAGAATCAAATGTGATCTTCACTCTGTTGTAGAATTCATACTCGAATTTCCGGATCATGTGTTTCACAACATATTTTAACAATTTAATTGGCCAGATCAAAAAGTAAAGTAAGTTCGGAGTTGAAAAATCATCACAATTTATTTTATATTTTAAAATTGGTGCATCCATATTATCTCTTCATTTCACCATATCTCATAGTAGGGAGAAAGATAAAGTAAACTACTCAGACTTCGTGAGAAAGACACAACTGTTGGCGTTATTTCGGGTTGGTTTGTGGGGAGTTTCCCGTAAGAAGTTGTCGGTCACTGGAATCGAAATCCCGTCGCCCGCTTCGGCAGGACGTTGAAGTATGAAATCAAACTGACCCCATATTTTTCATAGTTTAAAATGAAAGAGCACTGTACCTCAATTCATGTATCTATCCCAAAGGATAAACACAAGACTTGATGATGAGGCTCAATCAAATAAATTAAGGAAAGTATGATGTCCATCTGGTCTACGAAACCTTTGTATTTGCTGACAAGTTCTCCTATTTAATATAAAGGATTAAATAGGGTTTATATAAAGCTGAGTTTGGACATGTTATAAGGGAAAGCCCCTATAGTTAATTACATCCTAAATGACCAAAGTCACTTAAGAAGACTCGTATTTAATATAAAAGATTAAATAGGGTTTATATTAAGCTGGGTTCGGACATGCTTCATATAAGGGTACCCCTATAGTTAATTACATCTTAAATGACCAAAGTCACCTAAGAAGACTCTCGATAAAAATTCCCCTATAGTTAATTACATCTTAAATGACCAAAGTCACCTAAGAAGACTCTCGATAAAAATCTAGCCTATAGTTAATTACATCTTAAATGACCAAAGTCACTTAAGAAGACTCTCGATAAAAGTCAAGAAAGTAGTTAATTACATCTTAAATGACCAAAGTCACCTAAGAAGACTCTCGATAAAAATCATGAAATATTCTTAAATGACCAAAGCCACCTAAGAAGACTCTCGATAAAAATCAAGAAAAATTATCTTCAAAGAATTTCAAAGGGTAGGACTCTTCAACGCTTTTAAATGACCAAAGTCACCTAAGAAGACTCTCGATAAAAATCAGGAAATATTATCTTCAAAGAATAGCTGGGTTTGGACATGCTTCTTATAAGGGCAAGCCCCTATAGTTAATTACATCTTAAATGACTAAAGTCACTTAAGAAGACTCTCGATAAAAATCAAGAAAAATTATCTTCAAGGAATTTCAAAGAGTAGGACGGTTCGAGAAAAGCTTCCTATAAGGGCAAGCCCCTATAGTTAATTACATCTTAAATGACCAAATGGTTCGGACATGCTTCCTATAAGGGCAAGCCCCTATAGTTAATTACATATTAAATGACCAAAGTACCTAAGAAGACTCTCGATAAAAATCAGGAAATATTATCTTCAAGGAATTTCAAAGGGTAGGCTGGGTTCGGACATGCTTCCTATAAGGGCAAGTCCTATAGTTAATTACATCTTAAATGACCAAAGTCACTTAAGAAGACTCTCGATAAAAGTCAAGAAAGTAGTTAATTACATCTTAAATGACCAAAGTCACCTAAGAAGACTCTCGATAAAAATCATGAAATATTCTTAAATGACCAAAGCCACCTAAGAAGACTCTCGATAAAAATCAAGAAAAATTATCTTCAAAGAATTTCAAAGGGTAGGACTCTTCAACGCTTTTAAATGACCAAAGTCACCTAAGAAGACTCTCGATAAAAATCAGGAAATATTATCTTCAAAGAATAGCTGGGTTTGGACATGCTTCTTATAAGGGCAAGCCCCTATAGTTAATTACATCTTAAATGACTAAAGTCACTTAAGAAGACTCTCGATAAAAATCAAGAAAAATTATCTTCAAGGAATTTCAAAGAGTAGGACAAGTCACTTAAGAAGACTCTCGATAAAAATCAAGAAATATTATCTTCAAGGAATTTCAAAGGTTGGACATGCTTCCTATAAGGGCAAGCCACTATATAAGAAGACTCTCGATAAAAATCAGGAAATATTATCTTCAAGAAGTTTCAAAGGGTAGGACTCTTCAATGAGATCGGACGTAGATGTGTGAAAGGGGATTGGTTCAAATTTGGAACATTTTATTGTAGAATCCAAAGGA
>JXCR01104412.1:0-11129 GCA_002079205.1 Phalaenopsis hybrid cultivar | reverse complement strand
AAAAAGTATATAGTTTTACCCATATGTGTCATCAATGAATGCCATAAAAATCCTTCCTGATACCTTCAAAAACTCTTTATATAATTTCAGGCCATTTGGTTGGTTGAAGTGGAGGAATGCATCGGGCCTATTATGTGATAAAAAGTACCGCTTAGACTGAAAGGAAAATTTTATAAGATGGTGGTCAGACCTGCAATGCTCTATGACACAAAATGTTGGCTTTTAAAAGAGAATAATGCAACAAAGTTAAGTGTTGCTGAGATGAGAATGCCTAGGTGGATGAGTGGCTTGACACTTAGACGCAAAATATAAAATGAATACATCCATGATAGGGTTAGTGTGGCTCCCGCGGCGGACAAGATTAGAGAAAGTTGGCTTAGATGATTTGGTCACATTAAATGCCGACCAACTGATAATCCGGTTAGGATAGTAGGTGTTTTAGATTTGACTTATGTAAAAAAGGTAGAGGTAGGCCTAAAAAGACTTGAACATATTGTATAAAAAATTATCTCAATTTATTAGAATTAAATGAAATATGACACTCAATAGGATGCAATGGAGAAAAAAGATTCATGTAGCCGATCCCACTTAGTGGGATAAAGGCTTGTTGTTGTTGTTGTTGTTGTTGAAAGATTCTACGTATCAAAAATCATAATCATTTTCTTATGCATTTGACAAAATGCTAGAAAATTTCCATCTATCTGTTTAATCTTCAAATGTTCTTGAAATTTATTGAAATCTTGTATGCTGCATGTCTTTGATGACACTGAAGAGAATTAGTGGTAGTAATTAATGTGATTTCTATAAGAATATTTATTTAGTGCAGTTTCTAGCCTCAGTTCATTTTAATTCTTCAGAATTTCGTTGGTACCTCCTACACTCAGCCTGGAATTATGGATAAGCATGACAGTCAAGCGAATGTTTTAGGATGTGTTGATGATGTTATGCAAACTTTTATGCTTTACTTCATCCCGCCTAGGTTGAAAATTGGTGGAACTCTGTTTCATGTATACACATAACGCATGATTATATTATACGTAGGGAAACTTTTTGCTTGTTTTGAAATTCACATTATTCTCTTTTACAGTCACTTTATCTGTAATATGTAATTTTATCTACCTTTTTAGTCAAGTGTATTTGGTTTTTCGCTCTTCCTTTTGTTGATATAGTGTTTAGCCATTTATAAGCCCCGATTGATTCTTCTTATATCTTATTCAGATTTGGTTTATGGGTGAATACTCTCATGTCTCTGGAGAATTCGACAATGTAAGTTATCTATTTTTCTTCTTATTTCTTTCTAGCATTGCTTCAAATGATTTTTGTGTGTTATTGGGCTTTTTTCACCAGATATTTATTTCACTTGACAATATTAATTAATATTTTTAATTTGTAGATTGTTACCATTGTCTTAGAAAATTATGGAAATACTCATATAAGTTCTGAAGATGTTCAAGATACCGAGCAAGGCACACAGAACAAATGGGTCAAAGAAGTCCTCAAAGCGGAAGGTCACGTGTCTCCTATCCTTGGGGAACATGCAAGGCTTCTCTCTTGGAAGAACCTCGTAAATGACAAGGGAGAACTTTGTTTGACATTGTACGGCTTTGTTTCGTGAGATAATTCCTTTTGACATTGATAGTCTAGCAAGGGGTGTAAACGAGTTGAGCTCGAGACATCCTTGGCTTGATCTTGAGTTCTATTAATTAATTGAGTTCAAGCTCGAGCTTAATTGTATGAATTCGAGCTAGTTCATTCTTGTGCTTGTTTATTATGAAAGAGGGACAACAATATTAATTGAAACTAGTGTTGTAATAAAATGATAAATAGAATGTGCAATTAGATGGTAAATAATTAGAGATCACTTAGTATAAAGTGTAAAATATGATTTTTTTTAATTATTTTTAAAAATTTAAAGAAAAAGTCTTGAATTTTAATATAATTTGAACATTTTATATTAATCATTTTGTAAACAAGCCATCTCACTAGCTAGTCAAATAAGTAAATTAGGGGCTGGCTTGAGCTTGGCTTGTTAGCTTATCGAGCTCAGCTCAAGCGCTAGTTATCGAGCCGAGCTTGAGCCGGCTTGACTCAATTACACCCCTTCTGTCCTTTAGGATCATACTAACTTTCTCTTGAACAGAGATGAATACAAAAACTCCAAGTTTTGGTCAAAGGTTTGCGTGCATAACATGGCCATGCTAGCCACGGAAGCAACTACTGTACGGCATGTTTTGGAGTCTATCTTTCGATATCTGGATAGCGGTAATTTGTGGTCACCTCCAAACGGGATTGCTTTTTCAGTCTTGCTTGATTTGCAAAGGATAATGGAAAAATCTGGCAAGTTGATTTTGTGTTC
The DNA here is from genome assembly GCA_002079205.1 of Phalaenopsis hybrid cultivar. NCBI lineage: Eukaryota > Viridiplantae > Streptophyta > Magnoliopsida > Asparagales > Orchidaceae > Phalaenopsis > Phalaenopsis hybrid cultivar. The sequence continues at coordinate 8,773 of JXCR01104412.1, read as the reverse complement.
CTCTGTTATTTATTGTTCTTTTAGCAAAATGTTAATTACATTGAAGGAAATATTGTTCATCTAAACATGCATTTTTTATACCTCTTCCTCGTTCCAGGACAAAATGCGCATTTGCTGTTATCCATACTGGTCAAGCATCTTGATCACAAAACAGTCCAGAAACAGCTAGAAATGCAGTTAAAGATGATCAATGTCGCCACTCGTCTTGCTGGGCAATCAAAAGCTGAAACTTCTCTGGCAATTATCAGCACAATAACTGATCTTGTTCGACATTTACGAAGAATTATGCAGTGTGAAATTGACAAATCAGGTTTGAGCGAGGATATGTTGAAATGGAACAACAAATTCCAAAAAGCTATTGAAGAATGTCTTGTTCAGTTATCCAATAAGGTATACAGATTTTTTTTACTTACAGATCGTGGATATATTTTGTAGAAAATTTACAGTAGGCTTTGCTGCATAAAGAAATACAATATCTTCTAGGAAGATTTTTCTAGAGATTTATTTGTAAAAACGTTATAAGGCTCTATATAAGCCCAAATAATTAATGATAGAATAAGTTTTTTTGAGCAATTATTTCTTGTGGTTTACATACCACTCAATTCTTATGTTTTGACGTATCTGGCATCTAAGCTTCAATTTTTACATACATACCATCTTACCTCGTATGAAAATGTGTATTTTGTTTTTTCAAAGTCAAAGTAGTGGTAGTTTTTATGTGATATGAAAGCTTTGTCTGGTATAAAGCAAAAGTTTAGGTGTTAGATATGTAAATACATAGAAATTGGGTGGTATGCATGTAAATGCCCGTTTTCTTTTATCTTGGTGGATTTTTACTTGCCTAGTGTTCTGTATAGGAGTGAGCAATTTAAGTGAAAGGAAGATGAAAGTGGGCTAAATATCTGAAATCCATGGTGTACATAAACTATCAGAATATCATTTTATTTTCCTTTTCACATTTAACACGGCCATTATTCTATTTGATCNCCCATGATACAGGTTTTTCCAGAAGCATTATTTCATCAATTGCTCTTGGCAATGGTTCATCCAGATCGTGAAACCCATGTTGGCGCACACCGTATCTTTTCTGATGTTCTCCTTCCATCTTCCGTTCAAACTCCTGCTCTTTCTCCTACTTCAGAACTAGCCAAGCCATATAATCTTCATGTGACACTTTCGAGGACGTTGTCTGCCTTTTCATCCTCAGCCGCTCTTTTTGAGAAGCTTAGAAGTGAAATGCGTCCCTTTCGAGATCATGCATCCATGGATGATCTTGATAAAATCAACCACAGCAATGATGGTTGCGATATTAGTAATGACAGCACAAATGTTTTCAAACTTCATTTAACTCATAATCGTACTTATGCAATGGAGGAAGACCCTTTTTTGTCTTCTTCAACAGAAGAACGCAATCCTCGGGGTAAACCTGATGAGAAAGAACTGGTTTGTAATCCAGTTTCTTAAAGTTTGGAACTTTTCTTTTCCATCTGAAGCAAAACTAAATTCATTTCCATGAATTAACTTCAGGACACACTGTTGCTTAGGTTGAGTGGTCAGCAGATCACCCTTCTACTGTCATCCATATGGGCACAAGCTCTTTGTCCAGAAAATACTCCACAAAACTATGAAGCGATTGCTAATACTTATGGCCTGATACTTATATTTTCTCGTACGAAGGTATTTATGTATTCTTATTCTCTCCAATCAAGTTGATGTAATGATTTATTCTTTGAGAAAAGTGTCAAAACAGTCCCTCCACTCTTTGCAGGGCATCATTTTAATCTCAAAGTATATAAAACTGTGGATTTTGTTCTCAGACTCTTTTAATATTTGCTAAAATAACTCCTAAAGATTATTTCGACACCTATTAAAAATGTGTTTGGACTAATGACACTTTTATAAACTCGGGGACTAAATTTATCCCATGTACATAGTCAAGAGACTATTTTTTGACATTACACTTCGTTCTTTTTAGTTCTTAACCTTCTATAATGTCACGCCGAGCTGAAAAAAATTGCCAATGATGGTACTGGCAAACTTGGTGGTGACTTTGCTTGTAGAAGTGTTAGAGTTTTTCATATCTGCTAAAACCATGCTATGTTTTTCTTGGCATTGCCAATCTATTTCCCCCACTTTTTGCTTCATGAATGTGTATATCCACTTATTATTACAAAAATGATGTATAGTGTGTATTAGTGATGGGGAACTCATTCAATCTCATGCAGAACTCATTTCAGGACACTCTTATTCGAAGCTATCAACTTGCATTTTCCTTAAGAAACACTGCCCTTCAAGAAGGTATTATATATCACGTTCTGAACCTATTTGGCAGTTTCTTGCATAACGACCTTACCATATCTTTTTTATGGCATGAAAAGTTAAATGTAGATTTACATACATACCATTCAATTCATATGTATTTACATATCTAAAGCCTAAACTTCAATTTTTACATATATGCCACCTTACCTATGCATAAAAGGGTGCATTTCACTTTTTAAAAATTTGTGATATGAAAGATTTAGGTGATATAGATGTAAAAAGTAATGTTTAGGTGTTAGATATGTAAATATATAGGAATTGTGTGGTGTGTATGTAAATTCCCCACAATCAAAATGTTTTAATATTTGTCAAATATTCAAGTTTTAGCATGCAATGAGTAGGAAAAATATGCTTTCTTTTCTTATTGAAGCAAAAAAAATTAGCCCTTACGATGAACTTTTTGCATTTCGAGATCCATGGACTACTTTAATTCCAAGAGGACCCAGGTTTACGTTGTATTTTTCTTGAACTCATTTAACAGAGAATAATTAACGGTTTTCGACTTTATTTAGTTGTTCAAAAGTACCAACTAACAAATTACTCGAAAAGCTTAGTAATAAGATCTCTATCATTTCATTTCATATGATTTCTAATTGTTTAATCTACCTAGATCGAGCAGCTCTGTAGCAGTTTTTTTATATGATTTATCTTCTTCATTTCCAGTTTCATTGCCTCCCTCAAGGCGGCGTTCTCTTTTCTCTTTGGCAACGGCGATGATTGTGTTTTCATCAAAGGCTTTTGATATATTTCCTCTTGTTTCAATTGCCAAGTCATCCCTCTGCGAAAAAATGGTATTTTGATGCTTCTCTCTGTAGATGACTTTTTAAATTCTGTCATCTATTATTTGCATTTTTTTAGAAAAACTCTGATAAGATCTACAGTACATATAGCTGATCAGAGAAATGCTCTTTGTACCATTTAAATAAATATATTTTTAACATCTTTACACTGCATATCATTAAAAAGAGTGTTGTTGGCGCATCAGCTCATTTTGCCTCACGCTTAAAAATGTGGGCATAAATTCTGAAGTTTTATTTTATTATGGACGTTGGAGTTATTTTATATAATTAATGTTTTTCTTGTGTTTTATATTTTGTTAAATTTGTTAGCAATTTGTTATTTTATTAATAGCATCTTAGTTTGCTATTATTTAGTTCCTTCTACTTATAAATGAGTTTTCCGAGTTCTTTAAAAATAATTGTACAGTGAATGATAATTGTGGATGTGGAGACTTGAGCAATTTGTTTATCCAAGTTAGCAAGTGTGAGATTTGAGAACTTTTTGAATAGGCTATTTTTGCTTACAAGCATGAGAATATCTTGTTGCTTTTATTAATCTTTTTTTTGTCTTTCAAGCCTTTTCCGGTATCCTTTTTAGTAAAATTGAAAGTTTGTTAGGCATGAAATCGACATAAGAGTTAGTTTTGGATTATGTTTTTTAGGGATTACTTTGGAATTCACTGCCAAATATATATTTCTCTCTTTTTCAAGAACGATTGAGCATTTTTTCCTAAATAACAAAACTACTTGATACAGGAGTTAACCCAAATTACGATAGAACGAAAATATTTATTTCTGAAATTCAAAGGTTACAATGACGACTCTTCATCATAAAACAACACAAACAAAAAAAGACCCTCTAGGAAGAGAGCGGCGGAGATATCAAATGATATCGGAGTTAACCCAAACCATAACAGAATGAAAATATTTATTACTAAAATTCAAAGGTTACAATGATGACTCTTCAACATAAAATAATACAAACCAAAAACTACCCTCTAGGAAGAGAGCAACGGAGAGGACACCGACTGGTACGCAGAAGTGGGAGCTGTTTGGGAAGACGTGACAGCGATTGGAGGGCTGGGGGTGAGGTGTTGTAGTAGTTGGAAGGGTAGAGGTGAGTTGCAACAGGTATGGATGGCCTAGAGGTAAGCTTGACAGGCAAGATAGGCTGGAGGTGGCTAACGATAGCAGGACAGAGGCTGAAGGTGACTGGCGGCAGCATGACTGGTGTTGGTGGCGGCGAACAACAACAATGAGGGTACTGGAGTGAGTGGTGGCAGCAGGACAAGTGCTGGAATTGATGAAAAACAACATGGAAGGTGCTGTAGGAGTTGGTGGCAGCAGGACAGCTGCTGGAGATGACAGACAACAATAGGGAAGGTGCACCAGGTGGCCGGCCGCAGCTGGACTGGTGTTGGATGGCAGGTGGCAGCAGGAAGGGAAGGAACAAGCAGAGATAGTCACCGCCTCTAACGAGTTACAACTGGAGCACATTCTTGCCATCGAATACAACATCAGAAGATCGAAACACCGGAGGTAGAAATCTGAAAATAAGATACAAATCAAGACTTAACTTCTAAGCAAGCTAAGTTGCCTTTATATAATAGGTGATAGTAGATAAACACAAGAAGTAATAGAAAAGGGAAGGGATGGAATAAGCCGGAACTAGAAAAGGCAAGGGATGGAATAGGATGAGAGTAGAAGGGGAAAAGGAGGTGGGCGAGAAAATTGGAAAGGGAGGATCCTCTATCTTGGGCGGCATCTCTGTTGGACCGGCCGGTTGACTGAAGAGATTCCTGGTTGGACTGGCCGGTCTAGCCCTTCCAGTGCAACCGCAGCTGTGGCAGGTAAGTCTTGCATCACTACTTCTCATAGAATATGAGAATCAACATTCAAAGTTCACTAAAAAAAAAATTACTCACGTTAAAGAAAAATTACTTTCTGTTGAGCAACAAAATTACTAACATAACTATTAAAACACTGTCACCCATGAACAATGAAGGTACTGTGATCCTTTCTTATCAGTTTTATCATCCATTCTCTCTTTGCTCCAACACCCTTTGATAAATATATTTGCTTTTAAAATTCAGAACTAACTCTTAAATTTTTTAGAAGGCAGATAACATTATAAAGAAGATATTATCCAGAGATTTCACTCTTATTTTGTGAGAATTTTATTATTTGATTCTAGGCTTTCCATCGGTGCAAGCTCCTATGGTTAATTATCTCTACTGGCCATGAAATAGTACTTTTGATTAAGGCTAGTGGATATGCACCAAGTAATTAGCTTATGGTACTAAAAAATTGATTTTAGGATTGGAAAAATTTATCACAATCAACCTAAAGTAGATGTTGCGAAGAATGATAATGAATTGTGGGCTCTACTTTACTTAGAAGAGAAGGTCAACCCAACTTGACTAAAAAAGCTTTATCAGTAGCCATGGTTGAGGTTGTTTAAAGAGAACTTATAGACCTGGAAATGATGTTTGTCTTAGGGAATAATTCTAAGTTAACTTTAATTAGCAAGAGATTTTTTTTTTTCATATCTAATACACTTCACAATTCATCACTTAGTGGATTTGGGTCATTGGGGAGCTTATGTGTTCTAGTCTTGGTTAATTTAATGTTAATAATTTATGAATAACGATCCAATTAAATACTCTAATCATATTCATATCTTTGGTTGTATCATTTTGTGGAAAAATTGTTCTATCAGAGAACACATTTCTTGTTTTTATGGTATGAGATATTTGAGAGTGATCATAAAGTACATTGGTTTTGAAATTGTCTATTTCTAAGCTTAGATTAATTTTGAAATTTTCAGCCTAAATAAATTATTGTGGATGGTAGATGAGTATTTGTTCTTAGCTTTAAGCAATGAATTTCACTTGAATATTTTGAATTTTGCTTGTTTTTTTTTTTTTTGAAATTTTGGTATTTTTACATTGATTTAAAACCCAAAGAATCAATTTAGGAATTTTGGGTATTTTGAAAAATATAGTCCCTTTAAATTTAAATTCACTATCAACATATTCATCATTAGGATATTTGATTTATTTTAGTTTGTCTTCTTGGACCTTATTAACTCTGCTTATTTGTAGAGGATTAGTTCTGTAATTTATATATGGTTTTAAGTTGTTTTAAAATTTATGGTGTTATAGGCTTTGTCAACTGTATCTTGGTATGTTAGGGGCCAAGTTCATAGACTGAACTCATTGTACTTTACTAGTGTGATGGTTTTGAGTGTTCTTTACTAATTTTTTTTTATAAAAGGCTTTGAGGGTTATATACCAATAGAAAGCAATAACTTTGTTGATTTTATCACTCTTTATTAGACCATTAACTTGGCTAGACTATATGATGAAAGACAACAACAATAATAATAACAACAAGCCTTTATCCCACTAAGCGTGGTCGGCCACATCAATCATTTTTCTCCATGGCTTATTGAATGTCATATTTTCATTTAATTCTAATAAATTAAAATCATTTTTTATACACTATGCCCAAGTCTTTTTAGGTCTACCTCTACCTTTCTTAACATAAGTCAAATCTAAACCAGCTACTCTCCTAACTTAAAATGATGAAGTTTAAAATGGATCAACCTAGATTTAAAATATTTTTTGACTTCAATCATTTCAAATATATTGTGTGGATATTTGTCATGCGGATAAGCCCTGTCAACTCAGGTTTTTGAAGTAAGGAGAATCATATGTGGAATGTGAGACTTATGACCTCACTATACAAGCGGGGTTGCTTGCTTTAGAGTGTGCATTGAGTATGAGTTTTAATCAACAACAAAGTTTTATCCCACTAAGTGGGGTCGGCTACATGAATCCTTTTTCTCCATTGCTTCCGATTGAGTGTCATATTTTCATTTAATTCTAATAAATTAAGATCATTTTTTATACAATATTCTCATGTCTTTTTAGTTCTACCTCTGCTTTTCTTAACATAAGTCAAATATAAAACATCTACTCTCCTAATCAGATTATTAGATAGTCGATGTTTAATGTGACCAAACCATCTAAGACGACTCTCTCGCATGTTCTCTAGGTGTAAAGCCGCTCATCTACCTAGTCATTCTCATCTTAACAAAACTTAACTTAGCTTTATGCTTCTCTTTTAAAGACCAACATTCAAGCCATAGAGCATTGCAGGTCTGACTACCATCTTATAAAATTTTCTTTTCAGTCTACGTGGTACTTTTTAATTACACAATAGGCCCGAAGCATTCATCCAGTTCAACCAACCAACTTAAATTCTACTAATAACATCCCCATCTATATCACCATCACTTTGAAAAATAGACTCAGAGATATTTAAAGCGTTCACACCTGTTAATAATTTGATCACCTATAGTTACAACTTTGTCTCTATAGCTACCACTATTAAAATTATATTTCATGTATTCAGTTTTAGTTCTACTCAAACGAAGGCCTTTAGACTCCGATGTAGATCTCCATAATTCATGTTTTTTCTGTGCTTTCTCTCTAGACTTATACACGAGAACAATATCATCAGTGAAAAACATACACCAAGGTACATCCTCCTATAAATGCTCAGTAAGAGCATCCATAACTAAACCAAAAAGATATGAGCTTAAAGCCGATACCTGATGTAATTCAACTGAAATAGGAAAATATTTTGTCAATCCTCCTTCTGTTCAAACACAAGTTACAACTCTAGTATACATATCTTTATGACTTGAATATAAGTCATATTAACACCTTTCTTCCCAAGAACTCTCCAAAGAATACCTCTTGGAACCTTATTGTAATTTTTTTCTAAATCACTAAAATTCATATGTAGATTCTCCTTATTCTCTCTGAACTTCTCCATCAAGAATTTTAATAAATGTATAGCTTCCAAGTAGACGTGCCTAGCATAAATCTAAATTGATTATGAAAAATCTTGGTAATACTTCTTAACTTATGCTCAATCACGCTCCTTCCATAATTTTAAAGTATGACACATCAACTTAATTCCTCTATAATTTGCACACTCTTGTGCATACTCTTTATTTTTAAAAATTGGGGCCAAAATAATCTTCATCCACTCATTAAGCATCTTTTTAGTTTTTAAAATAATATTAAAGAGTTTAGTAAGCCAAAAAACTGTCAAATCTCCTTTATATTGACACACTTCAATTGGGATATCTTCAGGTCCTGCAGACTTTCCACCCTTGGTTTTCTTTAAAGCCTCATCATCTTCCTTTTTACTAATGCGATGGTAAAAATGAAACATTTTATTATTATTAACGATATTAAAATTTTTAAGATCAATCGTATTTTTAGAAACTTTTACTGTGGATGTAGAGACTATAATTCATTTATTCTTAGACTTTAATCCTTCATTAAAGTGTAATACTCAAAGACTGTCAGGAGAGATTATCTTTTAATATAGGCATAAGGCTTATTTAGCATATTAGTTCTTCTTCTTTTTTTTCTTTTTCATCTTCTCCATTAAAATTTTTAGTGTATTTCCAGGTTATCCTACATCAATTTATAATATTCATTGCTTGTCCATGTAAAAATTTCTTAGGAATGTGTTACTTTATAGGTGCGGGAAGCTTTGCTCGTTGGGAGTAGTTTAAGGATGGCAGGCTTACATTACAGTTGCGTAATATTTGGAAATTATTTTTTATTTAGACTATAATTCATATGAAA
>JXCR01104408.1:8732-27167 GCA_002079205.1 Phalaenopsis hybrid cultivar | reverse complement strand
ATCCAGATGCTAATAAATTTAACCAAGCCTTGGCTTTATCCATTAATGAAAAAGGAAAAAGTTTAAGCCTAACATCACCATTAGACACTCCGTCATATTTAAATGTAACACAAATCTCAAGAAAACAAACAAGATGTAAGTTAGAATCTTCAATAGGTGATCCTCCAAACTGATTATTTTATATCGTTTGGATAATAGAAGGTTTAAGCTCAAATGAATTAGCAGTAAAAACAGGATTTTAAATAGTCAAGTGAAGTTCATCTGCTGTTGGGTTCGCATAATCTTTTAAAGGTCTTTGTCGTTTCTCATTTATTAGATTTTCTAAGTTATTTGTCATTTCTTTTAAATTTTTAATTTCTCTTTGTTGTTTTCAAACTTTTCTAATAGCACGTTCTAACTCTGAATCGTAAGGTATTAAGCTTTCAGATCCAATATTTCGCATAAACAAATAAAGTAAGCAAAGTAAATTTTTTTTTGGATTTCTTTATTTTTTTTGATTTTTTTANCTTTTCCAACACTCTTACAGAAAGTTTCACACTAAATCTCACCACACAAACTCTAAACTATGAAAGAAAAATTACTAATGGACTCCAATATGGTGGTTGAGTGAAGATGTATTATAAAGAATGGCGAAAATGGAGCTTGGTGGAACGTTGTGGAGTGAAAAGGAGTCAATTTCCTGATGAATTTCGGCCCCAAATAAAACCCAAGGTCGATTCTCCAAGAGGTGCCTCCAAAAACTCTTCAAAAATCATCCAAATACATCGAATCTTCTAGAATTAGGGGCTGAACCGCCTTTGGCGTCGTCGGCACTGCCTCTGGGCGTTGTCGGCACTGAGTAAAGTATTCATCTGTTCTGTTGATCTGCGTTGTCGGCGCTACCCTTGGCGCGGTCGGCGCTGAGTACTTCTTCAAAAACGTCATTTTGACTCCAAATTCTGTTACTTTTGTTTCCTTTTTGCTTTAAGTCCTAAAAATCAACAACATGCAAGAAAACATCAAAATAGCTTCCATTAAATTGCAATATCACCAAAAATAAATATAAAATATGGGTCTAAAAATGCATATATTTTCGGTGTATCAAGGTCCATCTACATGAGTCTCTGTTGAGATCACTTTTGGTTGAGACTTTTGGGTCTTTCCTTTAGTGACTATGAGCTAGCCTTAGGACTTTGCTAATGATTATCTTAGCATCTTATAAATGGTGCCCACCTTCTCCTTAGATATTTCAACCAAATCTCTTTTCTCTATGTTGGTTCTATATGTGATCAATAATCCTTAATGCAAAGATTAGAAATTACATAAGTGAACCCTGATGAGAATCCTTATAGGACATTTAAGCTCTATGATTGCCTTTTGCACAATTTACACATTTGTGCACGCACCAAATTCGCAATTCGAGTGGTCGACACTTGCAATCATCGTAATTTGCATCGCATGCGCCGTTANAGTGAACCCTGATGAGAATCCTTATAGGACATTTAAGCTCTATGATTGCCTTTTGCACAATTTACACATTTGCGCACGCACCAAATTCGCAATTCGAGTGGTCGACACTTGCAATCATCGTAATTTGCATTGCATGCGCCGTTTTTTGTTGAAAAACTTCAATAAAATTTTGAAACGATCGATCGAAATATGAAATTTTGACAAAAATTAAATTTAAAGTGTTTTTTGACCCGATTGTCGACGAGGTTGTCTGAACGACATCGGATGATGAAACAAACTGTGCCGGCGCGTCCAAAACGTCGAATTTTCCTAGAGGGGTGTTCATTTTACTGCGATGACGAATCCGAATGAAAATACGGGGAGCGATAATTCTATAACTATTATNAATTTTGACAAAAATTAAATTTAAAGTGTTTTTTGACCCGATTGTCGACGAGGTTGTCTGAACGACATCGGAATGATGAAACAAACTGCGCCGACGCGTCCAGAACGCCGATTTTTCCTAGAGAGGTGTTCATTTTACTGCGATGACGAATCATGATGAAAATACGGGGAGCGATAAATCTATAACTATTATTATTATTATTATTTCTATTACAACAATATGATAAAAATAATAATAGAGAAATCTATTCTATTCATATTTTATCTCCCACACGCTTATATGCAGGGATATTAAATAGTTAGAATAAAAATATTATTATTATATTATAACATAATACAGTATAATATATAATAATAATAATAATAAAATTATAATCCTATCTTATCAAAATAACTCACACATGACATCCCTCACACTATAATCTTATGCTCATAAAAATAAAAACAAATACTAATAAAAATTGCCATATCTTGTTAACAAAAAAAGGTGGAACTTACGCATGCAGCATCTCTGCTCCGCATTTTTCCTCAAGCCGCACATCATCACATTTGCACTCGTGAAATCGCACGCTTCATTAAATGCAGATAANTAAATAGTTAGAATAAAAACATTATTATTATATTATAACATAATACAATATAATATATAATAATAATAATAAAATTATTATCCTATCTTATCAAAATAACTCACTCATGACATCCCTCACACTATTATCTTATGCTCATAAAATTAAAAAAATACTAATAAAAATTGTCATATCTTGTTAACAAAAAAAGATGAACTTACGCATGCAGCATCTCTGCTCCGCAGCTTTTCCTCGAGCCGCACATCTTCACATTTGCACTCGTGAAATCGCACGCTTCATTAAATACATATATATATATATATATATATATATTTCTCTCTCTATTGTAAATAAATAAAAGATTCATCTCTCTCATCTATACGCATGAGCCTTCAAAATAAAATAAAAATAAATAAATAAATATCTCTCATGCCTCCCACCTCCCACCTCCCTATCTCCTTCTCTCTCTCTCTCATTCTCCTCTTTAACATCTATTCCAACCCTCTTTCTCCTATAAATAACAACTCGCTCCTCCTCTCCACACCCCACCAAAAAAAAAAAAAAAAAAAAANNNCCCCCCAAAAAAAAAAAAAAAAAAAAAAAACCTAAACTTCACCTCACTCCTCCATTCTTCTCAACCCGTGAACTCCCAAAGCTCTTCCATTCTTCTTACACGTAATCTCTTTATTTTACATACATGCCACACATTTCTCATGTATTTACATTTAGCTTATCTAAATCTTATGTATCTACTTTCCTAAAACCAATAATTTGTTACAAGCCACTCAAACATTATATATTTACATGCTCATAATTTTATTTCATAAATTCTTACAGACATGATATTCAAATTTTATATATATTGTATGCACACCACACAAATTCCATCTATTTACATACATACCACTTTATTCATATGGATTTACAGATCTACCACCTAAACTTATATATTCACACGCATGCCATGAAATTTGTTATATTTACGAGTATATCACTCGGATTATACGTCACTACATGCCTTATACGTTTTAAGAGAGAAAGAAAGAGAGGAATTTACACGCATGCCACCATATTCTCATGCATTTACACACATACCAAATTATTCTTACATATTTACATGTATGCCACCCAAATCTTGTTTATATACATATCTAATGTCTAAATTTAGATATTTACATTTGCACCACCCAAATCTTGTGTATCTACTTAACTAATGATGAAACTTTGATATTTACACATGTATCTACATATCTAATGCCGAAACTTTGATATTTACATGTGTATTTGCATGCTCGACATTCAAATTGAATGTTTTACATGCACTACTCGTTTTCTTTATGAACTTACATATTCACCGTCGAAACTTTCATTCATATGCATGTTACATAATTTTTACAGATTTACACGTCTAACATTTGAAATTTGACGATCTTCTCATACGTCGTTTAGATTTGTCCAAGACTTTGGATATTCCTGCACACCATTTAAATCTTGTGAGTCTTGTATGTGATATGATAATTTATGTCTTAAGTAGATTCCACCTGGATAAGTACATCAATAGGGTATTTTTGATTTAAATAAATACTTAAACTTTAAAAATACATATCTTGGTGTAAAAAGAAAAAATCATAAAAATAAAATAACAATATCAAAAAAAAATTTTAAAATAGAAATTGTAGTATTTTTAAGTGTTAAAAAAATAATACTAATAATAATTAAAAATTTCAAAAATATAAATATATCTCAAAAAAATCATAAAAATTGTCATGATTAAAGAAAACCACTTTAAAACACTGTCATAAAATTTTCAAAATCAGAAAATAGGTTTTCAATGCCTATGTCTATTTTTTTTTATAATATCACTAATTTTGATTTAAAGTAATTAAAAAAATAAAATTTTAATTAAATATATATATAGTCATCAATAGGTTTTCAATGCCAATGTCTATCTATTTTTCATAAATAGGTTTTCAATGCCTATGTCTATCTATTTTTCATAAAATTTTAATGTCAAATATATATAATTTGACATCGTGAGTTCTTTGAGATCATTGACACTTAAAAAAAAATAAAATTTTAATTAAAATAAAATTTTTATTTTTGAGCATTTAAAAATAATTATAATAATAATAATAATACATAAAAATTCAAAAAATCCCAAAATGTGACCAAATTTTTCTACGGTAACTTAATAATGCTTTCCTGAAAATTTTCCTGAAAATTTTAAAGACTAAAAAATGTATTTTAAATACTTAAAACTAATTTTCAATTTTTTTGTAATTATTCACTAAAATAATTATAATTAAAATAAAAAGTTTATTTTTGAGCATTTAAAAATAATTAAAAAAATAATAATAAAACATAAAAATTCAAAATATCTCAAAATATGACCAATTTTTTCTTGATCAAGGACGGTAACTTAAAAATGTTTTCCTGAATTTCTTAAAGACTCAAAAATGTATTTTAAATACTTAAAACTATTTTTCAATTTATTTATAATTATTCACTAAAATAATTATAAGAAATAAAATAAAAATCTGAAAAATATAAAATTGAGTTTGTTGAACTCCTTTATAAGATTTTAGACATTCTACAGGACATTCAAGTCAATCATGATTTATTGAAGGAACGCATCCTCACAACACAATAATCAAACATAACGTAACAAATGAATTCTTTAAGGATCCACCAAGATATGATTCGGGACCCGATAATTCATACAAATCAATAGAAATACCCCAAACTACTTATCCCATATTAATGACCCAATGTTTGGGGGTTTAAGTGTTCCCTAAGGTATTTAAACTCTTCTGGGCAACTGGGGATAAATGTTTGTGCCTCATATGGATCACCAGACTTGTGTAAGTCTGAGGTCTAGGTGGTTAGGGAAATGACGATATTGCTAATGTGTGCTAAAACGTGTGATATGATGTAGGATTAGAATAGTATATCTTATCTCAAAAACCTTTAATAAAAGGAGAGGATAATGATCAGGGATACTATTCGACGACTCTTGAGAAGATGATTTTCCCCGATACTCTTAAGTTGTCTGGTCCTAACTCGATTTGCTTAATTAACCCGTGGACTCCAATACTTTAAGAAATATTTTAAAATAAAATTTCCTTTACAACAAAAACATATTTTGCTTGCTAAATAAATCCTACATGCATGAAAATCAAAATTGGAAAACAAAAATTTTATAAAAGTCCATGGTTAATTACTTGGATGGAGGTTAGGACTGCCCTCCGTAGATTATCGGGTTGGTAGCTCTTACTCTGGGTTGGGAAACACACAGTCCAGCTCTGAGCCCCCCACCTTTATCAATGTATTACACTCAGTTTCAGTCTTCTATATGTGACTACAAGTTTTCTTTTAATTGCTCGTGTTTTATTACAACTCGTTTTCTGACTTTTTGTTATCCCGTACCGAATGTTTCTATTTACTTTCTTGTAGTTTATTTAAATTTCCTGCAAATATATCATGTTTTATGATACTAACCATGCAGCGGTAGCATAAGCCCGTATACGTTTTTTTTATTATATGTACTACATTCTCTCTTTATTTACTTTACTACATTTTATTTTTTTGTACATGTTATTTATCTGCAATTTACCTGCTTGGCATGCAAACAAAAACCGAAACACAAAATCAAAACAAAACAAAACCCAAAACAACAACAAAATTTGACATATAAACTGCAAAACTATAAAACATTGAACTGCGGAACTACTGCGACAGCAAGAAACTTGGAGCAGACTTCATGGGCAGCTCTTTCAAGACCCTTTCTTTAATTTAAATAGCAATCTTTAGGATTTTGAGGCTGTCTTTTATGACATAAAACATATCATTTTTGTAGGCCCCTGCATAGTCTCGATATGCAACATGTTCTAACTTGTTTTAGGATTCTGAAGTAATTACTCGAAGCAAAACCTCTATCATTACACAAATTTAAGCCCTAATTAATAAAAGCGACAAGAGTTAACTTAAATTAAAATCATCTTAAATTAAGCCAAACATTAGGATAATATGGGGGATTACCAAAAACCTACCATGGATCTTTAATCTCCCTTACTTTTTTACCTTTGATTATTAAAATAAAATTTTTCATAATTGAACCAATCCCCATTGAAAATTTCACAATCATGTTCGTTGAAAATCCTTCCTTATGAATTCATAAAAATAAAAAATTCCTGACTTTTATCGAGAGTTTTTTTAGGTGCCCATTCGCTTAAAATGTAATTAATTATAGGGGTTTGCCCTTATAGGTAACTAAAAAGAACCCAGACTTAAAGTAAACAATATTCGACTTCCATATCGAATAGAGATATGTCGGTCATCATACAAATTTGCAGATTAAACGAAAGTCACTTATGTCTATAGTTTATTTAATTGAGTATATTACTCGTGGTTAGCTCGATTATTTAAACTGTATAAATCAATGAGATCAGTTTGACCCCATTTTCTTCAAATTAAAATACCTAAATTTTAAATACTATATTACACTAAATTAAACCGCACCCAGCCGTATGGCGACCGACAGTCTCCCAATGGGTTAAGGGGTCAAAGTTAGGTAGGCTTAGGCTTAACGTAGTGAGTGGAAGTGTAATGTGCAAGTGAGTGACAAGGTATGCACCAACTCAAGATCAACACCCAGAGTCAACCCTAAGGCCATGCAGTCCTATGGGGACTCCTCTTGAGCTCCCCAACATTGACCCCACCTATCAAGTGCTAGAGGTCATGACCAATCTGTGGAACTTTAAGTTGAGAGAAGAGTTTAAAAATTATAATGTTGAGGGAGACTTTCTAGTCCTCTAGGAATAGTCAACTGAAAAGTCATATGGCTAGACCCTAGGCTACTAAAGAGGAAACTAGACATCACTAAAAGTGAGGTCAACAACACCTAATCTGAAAACCCATGTTGGTCCTTCTTGATCATATGAAATTTTTTTTATTTAGAAAATATCTTGAGATTCATGTCAAATAATAAAAATTTTTGGAAGACACATCAACCAAAAATTTGGATTTAATAAATCTCGATTTAAGTCGTAAAAGAAAGAAAAATTGAATTTAGCTGAATGCGAGAATTAACATTCCTTTTTTTATATGACTAAATTTATATTAAATCTAATGTAAATCCTCTTAAAAATATGCTACTTAACACACTTTTAAAAGATAAAAATTGGGATTTTTACATATGGAGGCCTTAAAAAAATGTTTATTACATGAAAAGGCCCAAAAATTAAATTTACCAGTGAAAGTGATTGTTAAGGCATGGCTTCCAGTCTCAACTTGAAACACTCGCACGAAAAAAATTCACCAGAAATCTTCATGGGTCTTCTGTTACCTTTCCTGGAGTGTTTTAGTAGCTTGGCTCCACCAGCAAGAAACTTGAAGCTATAAATACCCAAGAAATCTTTTTGGGCGTTGAAGCTCATCTCTCGAACTAGAAGAAATAGTTACAAGAGCACTTGCGAGGCTCTTTAGTAGCTTCTGAACCTGAATTTTCTTCCTTCTCTATTGGAATCACATACACTATGTTCCAAGACTCCCTCAGTGTCGTCGCACTGAGGCTTGCCGCTTGTCACACTCCACCATCTTCAAGAAAAATTGACAAGGTAAACATGAGAAATGAAGATACAATAGAAGCCCATAATTCTAGAAAGTTTCTAAGGCTTGGGAGAGAACTATAAATAAGAGTCAATCGCCTCATTTGTAACGATCCAAGAAAGGATCCAATAAAACCATCTAAGCTTCTGAGCTTTCAAGTGTTGTAATTCTTCTTTCTTAGTGAATTTTTCCTTTCTCCAATAATTCTCTCTACTATTCTTATAGTGTTTTGTACTTACAAGTCCAAGTGTTATGAGGGATATTAAGCTGCTTTAGTGCTAAAGAAGAGCACTAAAGCTGCACAGATGACTTGGGATAAGTTAGTCTGTGATAGTTAGTATCAGACCCTCGGTTAGAAGGTATGATAAAGAGCATGTAATGGAGTTCGAAGCCACTGATGTGGAATCATCTCAACAAGAGCGAGGTCATAAGGAGTAATGAGACCCAACTGCATCTAAACCACATGAGAGGTAGGAGATCATACATGGCTTTGACTCACACCTTGGCGATGAATGGCATGAAGACCCAAAAAGATGATCTTAGCAAAAAGGTGGATGGACTCTAGAAGGAGGAAATCACCATCCATTCAAAGATCAAAGGTATGATGCTCTAACTGGAGGAATCCTTAAGAGATCAAATGAATAATATGCGGTAAGATTTGATGGGGGAGCTCTAAGAGGTACAAAAAATCCATAAAGAAGAGATGAGCGACACATGTGCTAGTTTGGAAGAAATGTGTGGAGGCATCTTACTATGCAAGAAGGCACCAGCGACACCCATCAGCCATAACATCTTTGAGCTAAGAGAATTGAAGTTCCAAATCCAAAGAGTTTTGAAGGAGCTCGCAGCACGAAGGAAGTGTATAACTTCTTATGGGGACTTGAGCAATATTTTAGAGTGATGGGGAATACAGATGAAGATGCAAGAATATAATTTGCAACTCTTTATCTCTCGAATATCGTTATGTTGTGGTAGAGAAGAAGTGAAGGAGATGTGGAGAAAGGTATGTGCACCATACCCACCTTCACCGACTTTAAGAAGGAGCTAAAGAGGCAATTCTACCCTGAAAATGCAGATGATGAAGCTAGGGCCCGATTGCAAAGGCTTAAGCTAACTAGATCAATTCAAGTATATATTACAGAGTTTACTAGCCAGGTTCTTGAAATTCCCAACATGTCTGATAAGGACGCTCTTTTCAACTTCATGAATGAACTCCAACAGTGGGCAAAGACTGAGCTGAGGAGGCACAATGTGGAATACCTTGTCACTGCCAATGTGGTCGTCAAAAGTCTAGTTGACTGCTAAAGAGAGTCTATAAAGCCAAAGGATGAAAATAAAACAAATTCCAAAGAGGGGGAAGACAAGGTTCAACATATGGATGAGTCTCCGTGAATCGACCCCATCCAAGATAAGAGACAAAGGGAAGTTTAATAACAAAATAAAATCATACAACAACTGTTTTATTTGTGGAGGACCTCATTGGGCAAGGGATTACCCTTAGAAGATGGCTCTGAACTCTCTCCTTGCAAGACAACAAGAGGAATAACGTGGTGATATGACAACACATGTGGGGTCTATATAATCGCTGAATGAGATGCAAGCTCCAACAAAGCCCCAAACAAAGTGGTTACTCTTTGTGGAGATGATAATAAGCGGGAAGACAACTAGAGCTATGGTGTACACTAATGCTTCCCATAACTTCATTTCCGCCGAAGAACCAAAGAGATTGGGTTTGTAGATGCTGAAGGAGGAGGCTCCATTAAGGTGGTCGATTCAGCAGCAAGGCCAATTCATGGAAAATCCAAAGGAGTAAAGACCAGTATTGGAGCGTGGTCAAGTAAGTTAGACTTCTCTGTTATTACGATGGATGATTTTAAAATTGTTTTGGGGATGAACTTCTTGGATCAAACAAGAGCATTCCCAATGCCCTTCGCTAATAACATGTGCAACATGGAAGAGAATCAAGTGTTTAGTACCGCTAACAAGGGCTAACCAGTAGGAAGTCAAAGTGCTATTGGTCCATCCAATTCAATGAGGGCATTTTAAAAAAAGGAGATTTACCCCACTATTCTTCACGAAGAAGCGAAGCCCCAAGGAGAGAAGTGGTGGAGGATTTTAAAGAGCTACCACCAAGGAGGGAGAAAAGTCATTCGATTGGGATGGAGCCAAGGATTAAACCACCAGCAATGAAAATCTCACTGCATGACACCCCTCTCCCATATCACCATGGAAAAACCTAATTTTGCCAAGAGTAAACAAAGAAAGCTGGTCTGAGTACCAAGAGAAAGCCACAATGAGGGGATTGCGAGCTTAAGTGGGGGAGAGTGTCACGCTCTGTCATCTTAAAAAAAAAATATGGCAAGGTAAACTTGAGAAAATAAGATTTTTGAGAAGCCCATAATATAGAAAGCAATCAAAGAGACTCTAGAAGAGTTCAAGACATTCTAGAAAAAACTAAAAAGAAGGAGAGTAATCCAAACAACTGTAGAAGATTCTACCTCATTCTAGAGAATAGTCCAAAAATAAACTCATGAATAATCTAAAGGATATGGGGCCATGTATATATATAAGAATGGTGTAGACCTATCTAGAAAATAGTCTTTTCTAAGGTAATCTAGAAAGTTCCTAAGGCTTGGGAGAGGACTATAAATAAGAGTCCCTCCCCTCATTTGTAACGATCCAAGGAAACTATCCAAGCTTCCAAGTTTTCAAGTGTTATAATTCTTCTTTCTTAGTGAAATGTTCCTTTCTCCAATACTTTTCCCTACTCTTCTTAGAATGTTTTGTGCTTACAACTGCAAGTGTTGTGAGAGATATTAGGCTGATTCAGTGCTAAAGAAGAGCGCTAAAGTCGCACGGGTGACTTAAGATAAGTTAGTCCGTGACACGCTGCTCGCTAACCTTTAAAACATGAAAAACATTAAGAATTTGCTTCATCTTTAGGACTGTCTTAAAAATAAAAATGACATTTTTATCATTAGAATTCCCAGTGGCGGCGACAACCATCAAAATGACAATGTCGCTGGAAGAGGGGAGGATCTAGGCGAGCGTTTAGGGCTGAGAGGCGGAGCCACGCCCTAACAGAAATCTTTAAGTGTAAATTTTAATTTTTTTGGCGTTATATGTAATAACTATTATTTGGATAGGTCCATATGTAAAAACCCTTAAAAACATTAACCCACAATTATGATTTCATCATTTTAGGCACATGTACATTACTTTGGATGGAATGGCCACATATCTACGTCTGCCAGTTAAACTTTTGCCGGCATTCCAATGAGGCTTACGCAGCGGAATCATACTCGCTCCAATGGTAACATACTTATTACCATAAATTGTGTATTAGCGGCATAATCTAATTTCCATACAAAAAACTGAAAGCGCAACTAATAAAGTCGGGGATAAAGATGAAGAGGCCTGAAGAAAGGACCTTGTCCTCTTCTGCCATTTCGGACACAGCTCTTCTTCTTTCTCCTTCTTCTCGTCGGGTGGGCCTACCAGTCTCCATCGAGATGGCTTCCGCCACCGCTGAGAACCTCCCGCGAACAGTCTTTCTCGGCGTCGACGTGGGGACTGGCAGCGCTCGAGCAGGTGAATCATTTGTCCTTGTTTATTCGCGGAATAATTATGACGTAGATTTTTTTTGAGGCGCTAGAGATTTTTTTTCTGCTTATCGGAAGAATCACGCCTTATTCAAATTGTGTAGACATTCGTTTTGATCTTATAAAGTTGTTTTGAAACTAGCTAAAAGTACCCATATTTATCCGATTTCTGATTGTTTCATTCGTGTGGAGAAAACTACCATTGTATCTTCTTTTTACAACGTTCTGCAAATTATCTGTATTTAAATTCCCGTTTTTGTTGTATGCCAATAAAGTTTTGCATCCTAGGTAATTTTCTATGCATTTGGAGTTGGCCGAAGTTATTTATTCTCTTTCCAGTAGAGGCCTCTTATGATTTGTTGTGGTATAACTCCATTATTGTTGGATCATTAATTGTAACTGGCTTACATCACCTAGGGAATGGCTCGTCAAAGGAGAAGAATTAGGGTACAATAAAATGAAAGAAGACAGAAAAAATCTCTTAATTATGGAGATGAAAACTGGAAACATCTAATGAAATTCCTCGACATCAAGCCCAAAAGACCCCCCACCCTTTGCCTAACCTCTTTTATTTGTAGTTTTGGATAAGCCCTAGGGATAATTACATTAATAACTATAAAAAAAAGAGAAAATATATTGAGACAATAACAATGATATAGTAAGGTGTAGTGTATTTATATAGTATAGCACTGCTCGACTATATGACAAATTGATAAAGTTGTCATGATTTGCCTAGTTAGCTCGCCGAACTGATTTGACAAATTAACTGGGCAATTGTTTTAGCCAAACAGTCAGACTGAACTGATAATTGTCATATTATATGGCTAAGTTGGTTGAAGTCGATTAAGCGAGTTTGTCAAGTTGTCTTGTTGAATTGGTTGAATTTGACCGCTATTTTGTGCTTCATCCGAATATACATTGAACTTGGTTATTGGTTTTTTATTTACATATTTAGTTTCTCGATGCTTTATCTATTTGACATTAAATCTGCAAAAATAATAAGAAATATAATAATTTATTTCAACTAATTAATTAATTAATAGTACTCTTGTGATTCATGACCCTCCCCTTTTTATCCTTTATAAATAGATCATAAAGGTAGGGGGCACCACTCATTAAATTCACTAATATGATAAACTGCTGAATTGTTGTGCATACATCTTGTTGCTATGTATGAAATGATCTTTTTTGTATCGAGGACTTGAAATAAATATTTGGTGTACTTTTTCTCTATTTGCAAATTTTTCCACTTGATGAGTTTGCCTTCTAATAAAATGTGTTGCTTAATGAATGTATGTCAACTAGGGGTGTCAAAAATTGACCCGACATGCCAACTCAACTTGAAGTCGACTTGAAAAATTCGGGTTAGGGTTGCCCCAATTATTTTTTGAGTTTGGTTCGGGTCAGAGAATTCGACCCGTTTATTATTCGGGTCGGGCTTGGGTTGAACCTGAAAATTGAAACATGACCCTAATAAACACGAAATTTTGGGAAGTTTAGGGTTAGCGGGTCAAGTTCAGGTTCGGGTTGACCCTATTCTGGTTTGACCAAAACCTTACTTGCTGACCCGAATTGACACCCCTAATGCCAACTATTCTTTTATCAATTGATCAGTTTGGAATAATCACATACTAATGTCCAGTAAACTCTAGTCAACTAGTGAGTAACATTTTCAAAGTGACTTCATAATATATAAGTTCCGTGACTCGGGTGCTCCCTTAGGACTGGGCGCAGTAGGAGACGAACAAGCTTGTTGTCTTGGATCGGATTTCTGGCTCAGTTAAGCAGCTCCAGGTGCCGTTTGACCCTATCCTTCATAGGATTTGCCTTCCAACTGATGCGGGGCCCAATCTTAATTTTTCCTAGGTTATATATTTGTTTTTTGATGTTTTATGGTTCCGTTTTTGGTGAATTTTCTGTCGGGACAATTGTCAGCTTTCCAAAGTTTTCTCTCCTAGGGCTATATCCATGGGCGAGTGGTGCTTTGGTTTTATCTCTTTTTGAGGTGGTGATTCTTCTCTAAGGGTCGAGCGGTGCTCCGACTGTATTTCTCTCTTGAGGTGGTATTTATCCTCGATTTTCCCATCCTCCGCACTCTTTCCCTCTGACTTGCTGCCGCCATCTCGGGAACACCACTTTGCCCTTTTCCTTGCTGCCAACACCCCTAAACCGCCTTCTTCCACACTACCTCATATAGAACATCACTCTTCTTGCTGGCCTGTAATCCATAGCCCTTTCTCTTTGTTGCCCCTCGCTGCCAAATCTCCCACTTCATCGCAGCTGCTCTTGCAGGCATTCCGCTTTGCTGCCATCATAGTTCCCGCCCCTCCTTTCCATTTTCAGCAACCCCACAACCCATTCCCGCCACTTGCTACCATTGCCCGACCACCTAGATGACCCCCACCACCACAGGGTTGAACTCTAATGTGAGTTTGAGATGCTTTGTATTTCCCATTTCAGTGTGTGCTTGGTTATAACTGCATATTTTGTTTTTTTAGTAATTATATTTGCGTTCCTATTTTTATTTTGGTTAACTCCGATATCATTCCGTTATAGCGGATTCCTCGAACGCCTTTAGCAACTGAGACATTGTTAAGAATTTTCTTGCCGAATGTGCTTAATGTATTAGATATGGATAAATTTGGAGGTCGAATTCAAATGTTTCATTAATTCTCTTTAGAGATTATTCTAAATTTGGAGGTCGAATTCAAATGTTTCATTAATTCTCTTTAGAAATTAATTCCTAACATCAACTTTAGTTGGTAAATCAAAAGGAGTATTTAGAAAATTTTCTTATTTCAAATATATACATATAAACAATCTTTAGATATATCATTTCCTAAACAATTTTTAAAGAAAAAATAGAATAAATGACATTATCAAGTGCTAACTATCCTTCGCGTATGGGCCTCTAGCTTGTCGATAAACTCTTGTTCTAGGGGCTTTAGGCAATGCAATTGGGGGTGGTTATGCAAATTTTAAGTTTATCCTTAAATTAATATTTTTTATTTCATTTTGATCAAGGTAGACATTTTGGTCTAATTAATTCTCATAGATTTTAAAGGAAGAAATTCTTTAGAGCTAACCAAAATTTTATATGTTTCAATTTTGTTTTTCTTGATTTGTACGATATATACTTATTTTGAAAGAAAAACTTATTTTATGAGTTCCCGAGTGTTAAAATCTCAAAAAAATTGTATTTGGTTGTTTAAGGAAAAGAATTTTTTTAATTTATCTTTAGTCTATGTCCTCAAAATTTATTTACTAGTTTGTATCTTCAACTTATATGCTCCTAGTTTAAGTTATTATCAAATTATATATGATCATATTCATATTGGTGCAGTTTACCAAGTGCCAAATTATGAGCTGCCAAGTCGCTTTTCTTTAGCATTAAGCCCCCTATTTTAAATTACTTATGTTTTATATTAGAGTTGTAATATTTTATCACTCTTAATTTCTTATTTTTCACAGAAGATTGAATGCGTCACATCTCAAGCAAATTTAGCATCGTTTGTATCCCGTCATTATTCACATGCTCCCATTTGTCAAGCTCATTCTCCTTAAAACTTGATACTATTATCTGACTATGCACGTTATACTTAACTTGTAACATAGCTTCTACTCCATGAGAAAGCATAAAGGGTGTTTGCCCTATGGTTGTAGTTTTAAGAGCCCAAATGGTTGATCATCCTCTCATCTGTATTCCTCAACTTCAATAGTAAATCAATAAGTTTATTATCTTCTCTGAATATATGTTTAATCTTAAAATATTCAATTTTTCCATTTTCATTCTTTATTTTGAATAAATATTTTTGCATAATATATTCCTTAGTCTCATAAAGCCGTTCACTTGATTTACCACAAGTTGATAATCTGATTGAAAAAGTTAAATATTTCACTCCAACATTTGAAGCAAATCTTAGACCATTAACTAGTACTTCATACTCAGCTCGATTATTTGTGATTTCAAAACATATATGAACAAAATGATATAGTAAAATCTCGACCGGAATTTGGAGCACTATTGGACCATTCCAATATCAACCCACTATCTGTTAGATGCCCCATCTACTATTAAACTCCATAAAAATTATCTTTTGGAATTATTTCCTTATGATCGGTTCTAAATTCAAAAAAATCAGCCAAGAAATTGGCCAATGTTTGTACTTTGATAACATTTTTTGGTGCATAAGAAATATTGAACTCGTTCAACTTAATTACCCATTTAACTAATCTATCAGAATAATCCAATTTAGCAAGGACTAATTTTAAAGGGTGGCCAGTGATGACCTGTACCAAAGGTCGGGGGTGTAAATGAGTCGAGCCGATCTTGAGTCATGCCCAACTTTAGTTCAGTTCATTGTTAGAATATAATCTTGAGCTCGAGTTCAACTCATGGTACTAACAACAGGCTTACTAGCTGGTTCGGGAGCTCAAATGAAATTTTAATGGGAGCTTATTAGAGAAATCATGAGCTACAATGAAATTTTCATGGGTGCTCACCAAAAAAGTCAACTAAATGATCAATGACAAGAGAGGAGATGTGCCGTGGTAGTTCAATAAAGAAACATCGTCATGATTGAAATCTGATTAGTTGTTCCAGCTCGTAGGATTGTAAATGAACCAATGCACTTGATGTGAGCTCAAATTTGGCTCGATTAATGTTCAATTTNAATCTGATTAGTTGTGCCAGCTCGTAGGACTGTAAATGAACCAATGCACTTGATGTGAGCTCAAATTTGGCTTGATTAATGTTCAATTCTGTTTGTTCAAAATATTAATAAAATAAGTTCGAACATTTTTTAAAACACAGCTTCTTACCTATCTAGGCGGGCCGCTCCCCCTTCATGCGGACTGTGGTGAACATGTCACCCAGCCGATGCCTGCCACTAATTTCAAAGATTCGGCGGATCTGGTGGTCATGCTCTGGTAGCCCACTGAAGGACCTCTGTAACGTAAAAAATAAACAATGTTATTTGGTTTAATAAATAAATTAAAATTACAATTCTAATTCAAATTAAATGATCTTACTTCGAACTTNAAATAAATAAGTTCAAACATTTTTTAAAACACAACTTCTTACCTATCTAGGTGGGCCGCTCCCCCTTCATGCAGACTGTGGTGAACATGTCACCCAGCCGATGCCTGCCACTAATTTCAAAGATTCAGAGGATCTGGTGGTGATGCTCTGGCAGCCTGCTGAAGGACCTCTGTAACGTAAAAAATAAACAATGTTATTTGGTATAATAAATAAATTAAAATTACAATTCTAATTCAAATTAAATGATCTTACTTCGAACTCCCGAAATTACATGTCCCGAGTGACACTTGTGGGGATGAATCTGGAGAAGGAAAATTTATTTATACAAAAATTATTTAAAATAAATAATGAACATAATCTAATGCTAAAGATAACTTACTGGCTTCCCTTTGCAGAATATGTACCCTCGCAAATGCGGGAGTTGAGGGGCCAGGATCATTGGAGGAAAAAGTTGAAGTTCGAGTAGGAGGTAATTAGAAAGTGGGTGCAGTGAGCTTGAATTTTGTTAGGGTTGTCAAAAAGGCTTATCGTTCGCGAATAGCTCGTGTTCAGATCGTTTAATAGCTCGTGTTTGATTCGTTCATTAAGCAAACGAACTGAAGGCAAATAATTTTTTGAGCTCGATTTATAAACGAGCCGAACACGATAAAAAATTGGTTCGTTCGTGTTCGGCTCGAAATAATAAAATAATAATATTTATTTATATACTTTTTATAATAATTTTTTATGTATTAAAAATTTCTAAATTTTATTATTTTTAAACTTTATTTGGGTAGTATAATAATAATAATTATAAGTTTAAGTGTTAGATAAATAAATATATAAGATTGGGGTGATATCTATGTAAATGGGCTTAATATAAACATATTTTTGATTTAAGGGTTAGATATGTAAATACATATGAGTTGGGCGGTATGTAGGTAAATGCCCTAACAATTTTAAAAAGAAAAAAATATTGGTTGTGCTCCCTCAACCTATTCTTCTCCATGTTACGTCCCTTATTTTTTTGTCCCACATCGGATATTTACCTAAGGTGGTTAGTTCATTATTGTTTAAATATTGAATGAAGCATAGGAAAACATTATGTTGGAGTTTGGATTGTACTTCCCAAGGCTTAAATTTAGCTCAAATTAAAGATGAGGCAATTTGACCAATTCAAATAAAATTGTGCAGAATATGAAGGTAATCTTTTCCATCTGTGTTCCTTCAGTGGAGTTGAACATAAATAATAATAATAGTAAATTTTAATGTGCTTAGCAAGAAAAAGTTTTGAGCTCACTCAAATTTGGCTGGCTCATTTACAGTCCAAAATATTGAGCTCAATTCAAATAATTTGAGCCAAATTCGAACAAATCGAGTCGAACACGAACATATTTTAACGAGCAATTTCGAACACTAGCTGATTTTGAACACAAACATTTTCAAACGAGCTAAACACCAACAAGAGCTCAACTCGCTCATGTTTGGCTTGTTTACACCCCTAAATATAGTAGACAGGGTTGCAACTGGTAGTCGATACTTAGGTGTGGCAGTAGCAACAGGTGTGGAAACGAGTATCGTAGCAGATGTGGCAGCAGTGGGGGCAACAATTGTGGCAGCAAGTAGAACATCAGGTATTGGAGCAGGTGTGGGAGCCCATACAGAAGAAAACAAGCCCTTCTCGCTCCTGTAGGTGTGTCGACACAAAAAAGAAGAGAGGTTGTTTGGGGGTCGTCCGTAAGAAGCTGTCGGCAGCCGGAAGTGAAGTCCCGTCGCCCGCTTTGGAAGGACGTTTTAATTTACA
>JXCR01104404.1:45560-104230 GCA_002079205.1 Phalaenopsis hybrid cultivar | reverse complement strand
TATATATATATATATATATATAGACATTGTCCTAATTCTTTTATTCAACATATAAATTCTATACAAATATTCTCATATCTTGAAATATAAAATTTATAAATTTATATAAAAAAATAGTAAATAAATAAAATGTCATACCAGATGGCCTTGGGAAGTTTATTCGTACAAACACATGTAAATTCCTAAAATAGTTTAAATTAAATAAGCAATCTCTTATTTTTATATTTATAATGCCAGAAAAAAAAAAAGAAAAATATTCATAAAATAAATGGTTGAATGCTCTATGATATAGTGAAGACAGATTGCAAATGAAATTTAGAATGAATCAAGAAAATACACTTAAATTCAATAGATTAATTCTATTGTAATAATACTTCAAAGGAATAGTATTACAGTCCTCAACAAAAGCAACAAGCCATTTAACCAAACAAAAGCGTCCAGTCGTGATATCAATATTGTCTGACCGGACCAACAAATACAAACGATTAGCCGTGTCGCCAAGTTCGATTGGCTAGACCCACAAGCTTTCTAACCAAATGAAGGCGATTGGCTGGAAAGCCAACATCTTCCGGACGGACCTCAACTGATATCTCAAAGTCTTCTCATCCCCATAAATGATCCCCTACCCAGTAGCAACAAGCTTCGTAAGGAATAATGGGCAAATCATCTTGGGAGTTCATTCAATGACTAATCGATTAATAGGTAGTATTCTATGTGCTCATATTTTTTGCATTATATTTTTTTTTCTCTTTATCGTAGCCGTCGATATAAAAAAATAAGAAAATTGGGGAACTTATTAAGCACACCCAAAAATGTTATGCACGAATCTCGAGATAATCCAAATGTTCGAATAAGAAGACTAATGCAGAATGTACTACCCTCTTTAAAGCAATGGTAACTATGTCATTTTATACTTTGTCATTTCTATCTTTTACAAATAGGAGTGTGCATGTAAAAAGGGACTTTTGGTCCCCCTCTCTTGTAGCCACTATTTTTCATGGAATAAAATATGTCAAAGAGCCTTCAAACACCCCTTTTAGCCACAACGGTACAAGTCTCTCTCTCTCTCTCTCTCTCTTCTTCTTCTTTCTCTCCCTCCGTCCCTATGCTCTATTTCTCGAGAATTAACTTAGCTGAGTGAAGGAAAGCACGACTGAAGGAAGAGATAGAAGAAGCCTAATGCAGGTCGTTTGATAAAGAGGTTGAGAAAGTTAATTTCCAAAAGACGAAAACACCCCTCCCTCAAAGGCTATAAATAAGCTCCATCTATTCACTTTAGCCTTTGACCTCTGTAACCCTGCCTAAAAGTTGGTTATGAATTATCCAATGCAGCTTCTAGC
The DNA here is from genome assembly GCA_002079205.1 of Phalaenopsis hybrid cultivar. Classification (NCBI taxonomy): domain Eukaryota; kingdom Viridiplantae; phylum Streptophyta; class Magnoliopsida; order Asparagales; family Orchidaceae; genus Phalaenopsis; species Phalaenopsis hybrid cultivar. The sequence goes on along the minus strand of JXCR01104404.1, from coordinate 102,890 downwards.
CTATATGGTTAATTGATGCTATTGCAGTTATCAATTACAGCCTATGTGACCAATAATTGCCTATATGGCTAACTATAACTATAGCTTCCAACTACAAACTTTATGACCAATTGATGTTACTATAGCAACCAAGTATAACATATGTGGCTAATTACTACTACAACTACCAACTACTGGCTATGTGAGTAATTATAGCCTATGTGGTCCTACTACAACTATCAACTACAGCCAATGTGTCTAACTATGGTTTATCTGGCTAATTGCTACTATTTCTTTCAATTGCAATCTCTATCGCCAACTGAAGCTACTGTAGCTACCAACTATGAATTATGTAACAAAAAATGTCTTAGATGACTAACTATTATTGTATCTTTCAACTACGAACTTTGTGGTCAACTATTGTAGCAACCAACTATGACATATGTGGCCAACTACGACCTATGTGACTAACTGTCACTGCAGCTATCAACTACGACATATGTGACTAACTGCATCTTATATAGCTAATTGCTACTACAGATTCCAACTACGATTTTTATGTCCAAGTGAAGTTATCGTAGCTAACAATTATGATCTTTGTGACTAATTACTAATGTAATTTCCAACACGGTCTTTATGGCTAACTGATGCTAATAAAGTAACCAACTATGACTAATGTGAACAACTACTGTTATGTGGCTAATCTTTATTGTAGCTACCAACAATGGACGATGTGACATACGACCTATGTGGCCAACTGATGCTACTACATCTATAAATATGTCCTACGTGACCAACTACAATCTATGTGATTAACTACTATTGTAGCTTCCAACTATGACCTATATGACTAACTAACATAATTATAATTTTCAATTATGTTATTTGTGGTCAACTAATGCTAATGCAGCTACCAACTATGAATTATGTGACTAACTACGAATTATGTGGCTAACGATTACTATAGCTTACAACTGCGACCTATGTGACTAACTGTTACTGCAACTACCAACTATTTCCTATGTGATCAATTATGACCTATTTGGCTAACTACTATTGTAGCTTCCAACTACGACCTCTGTGTTCAAATGACGTTATTGCATTTACCAACTACAATCTATGTAATTAAACGTTGTTGTAGCTTCCAACTACGATTAATGTGACCAACTGACACTCTTGCAGTTACAACTATGGCTTATGTGACCAATTATTACTACAACTTCTAACTACAGCCTCTATGGTCAGCTGATGCTATTGCAATCACTGACTACAACTTCTATGAATGATTGAAGTTATTATAACTTCCAACTCAGGTTTTTGTAGCAAATTACAATTATTTCAGCCACTGCTACTATATTTGTGGCCAACTAACCCTATTGCAGCCATCAATTACAACATTTATAGCAAATTATTGTCTTTGTAGCAATCAACTACTGTCTTTGTGGCCCACTATTGCTACTTTTGCCAAGAAACACACTTGTTGTAGCCTCATTATGACTATTACATATGAACTAATATTGTACGTATGCAATTATCATATTTTTAATTCTATATTCTGTGATATAGAAGAAGAGTGAGCATGTGTACTTACAATTTCATAGTGGATTACTTTACTTGAGCTAGGTCTTATGGTTTTTTTTTTCTCCTTTCCATGGGTTTCTCACATAAATATTATGGTGTTCATCTCACAAGTTTTCTATTATCTAAAACATTAAATAATCACTCTGTCACCAAAAATCTTCTGACACACAAATTCAAAATTACTTTTATAGGATTTACTTGATTTAAATTGATGGTTTTCTAATTATGTCTAATTAAATGGTCAAATCAATAAATTTATCTATTTTCTTAAAAACATATAAATTGCTAATTGAATCATACTAACATTATAAAGTTTTCGGTGATATAAAAGCGAGTTCGAATTAGTTAGATTAAACGAAGACGTATTTATTGTTTGGTTTGAAATGTAACGTAATTACAATTAAAGTATGGAAGATTTACATGCTCATCATTTTATTATTCTGTATTTATATATTTAACACCTAAATTTTAATTTTTAATATGTCATATAATCATTTCAAGAAAAGTTGAATTTGATAAAATAATGATTTTTTTAATGTGAATAGAAGATATGGCTGATATAAATATAAAATGTAAAATTAGATTTTAAATTTATAAATACATTAAAATTGGGTGATATGTATGTAAATACATAAAGTATTAGCTTATTGTCATTGGCCCGTATTTAATCGTATTAATCTGTTGCTCCTTAATAAAATTTCTGCAAAGCGTCCAGCTATGCATAAATTTGAATTTATTAACTCCATTTAACACGTCTCATCAAATCCGAGTATATATATACGTAGATCCCGCGCTGATAGGAATGTGAATACCTGCAGTTGCTTGTCCACTGTTAGCGCGCGATCATTTCAGTGAGTACGTGCTGCCTCCAAAGGCGAAAATGATCGATGTGAAGTGAGCCGAGCATTCATTCCCTTCGACATCTTTTTCATCTCCTCTTCTCCCTCTGGATTTCTCTGGAACGATAACTAGTTCGTTTCTGGGTTTAATGGCGCTCAGGTTCGAAGATCATGGCCAGCTCCAGCTGCTCGAAAAAGATGAAACCGAGGAGGAAGAAGACTGCTTCGAAGCCATCGATAAATGTGAAATTCATTATAGTCTCACTAATTTTCAAAGACATTTGTTATCTTTCTTAGGTTTTCTGGATTTTGTCGTGCAAATTGGTCGAAATAATGTATTCGCGTTTGAGGAAACCATCCATCTTTCCCCATTTCGCGGTTTCGCAGCGTTAATACAGATTTCCATCCAAATGTTTCTCCTCAGTTTCCCCGAGCAAACGAGAAGTTGATAGTATACTTCAGAAACTGTCGATGTAGTTTCTCTTTTTCTTTGTTTTAGCAAGACCGTAGGAGATCCGAACAAATATATTACGCTTCGATTGGTAATTGAGGATCGGATTTGACGAACTTCTTGTAGTTATTTTGGCATAAGAAATTGCTTCCGTTAGCTTCGTTTAACCCTCCTCGCCTCGTCATTCATCCTAATTCTCAACCGATATATTGGATCACGCAGTGATTTCACTGGGAATCAACGCCGGAGACATANAGTCCTATGGCTAGACCTAGGCTACTAAAGAAGTTTTCTAGACCTCAACCAAAAGTGAGGTCAACAGAGGATGAGATAATGATGACAAAACAAAAGAAAAGTCAATACGAGATATCCTTAAAAGATATGGAGAAAAGTGAATATGAAAAAATGTATAATCGAATAAACCACTATGTTAACACCATGACCTTTACTCCTATTCTCCCTTAACAGGTCGAGAGTATAGAGGTCAAAGAGATCTGTTCTGCTGGTTCAAAGCCGATCAAGTTTTATCATGCTTCCCCTTCTACCATTCTTGAAAATCATGTAAATTTGGATGAGGATTCTAATGAATTAATGGAATTGTCTTTTGGTTACTTTTCATCTTATGTACAAAAGTTAATTCAGTAGGGACATTTTCAAAAATAGATGCAAAAAGATAAATTACAACTATTTAAAAAATTATGGAGTATTAAAAGCCGAACTCCCAACTTGAAAGAGGGTCTCGGATTTGGTACAGTCGGACCAGGTGCTGATTCAGAATTTTGTGTGGTTGTCACTAGTGGATCGGAAGAAGATTGCCTTGATGTGGAGGATGACTCTCCTGATTAGCTAATAGAAGATGCTCCGCCGGAATTTGAGGAGGAAATCAAATCAATTGCTGATGAACTAAAGGAAATTAACATCAAGACAGAAGAGCATCCCCGACCTACCTTTATAAGTTCTATACTCAATGACGTACAATCTTTAGAATTTATCAAACTGTTAATAAAATTCAAAGATTACTTTGCATGGAGTTTTGGTGAAATGCCAGGACTGTCAGCATAAGTTGCAGTTCATAAACTTGGGGTGGATAAAGATATGACCCCGTTAAAACAAGCTCCCAAAAGAATGTGCCTTGAAATAGAGCAGCAAGTCATTGCTGAGGTGAAGAAATTAATAGATGCTAACTTTGTAAGAGAAGAGAAATACCCTATGTTGTTAGCTAACATTGTATCGGTTAGGAAGAAAAATGGACAAATCTGTGTATGTGTCGACTTCAGAGATTTGAACGAAGCATGTTCAAAGGATGAATTTCCGCTCCAAATACCAGAAATCATGGTGGACATCACCTCAACATATGAAATTTTCTCCTTAATGGATGGGTCATCGGGGTGCAATCAAATCAAGATGGCTCCAGAAGATGCAGCACTTACAGCCTTCAAAACACCTATCGGGATTTTTTGCTACACAGTGATGTCGTTTGGGTTGAAGAATGACGGAGCAACATATCAATGAGCTATCACAAATATTTTTGATGATCTAATTAACAACCAAGTGGAATGCCACTTGGATGATTTAATCATCAAAAGTAAATAGAAAATAGAGCATTTGTATGATTTGAGGATTGTGTTCAAACAGTTACGACGATATGACCTTAAGATGAATCCCTTAAAATGTGTCATTGGCATTACCTTTAGGAAATTTCTAGGATTCGTTGTCCGTCATCAGAGAATCAAGATCGACTTGGATAAGATTAAAGCTATCTTGAAAATGCCTCCTCCTAAAACCTTGAAACAACTACGTTCCTTCTCAAGGAAGTTGGCATATCTGAGACACTTTATTTGTAATCTCTCATATACATGTCAACCCTTCTCAGTATTAATTAAAAAGGAGGCCAAATTTGTTTGGGAAGAGAAATGCCACTTGGCCTTTGAGGACGTTAAGTAGTATTTAATGATACTTCCTATTTTGGCAGCCCCCATCCCATGGAAACCTTTGATGCTTTATACCGCGGCTCTGGACGACTCTCTTGGAGCCCTTTTAGCCCAAGTCAATGACGAGGGTAAATAAAACACACTTTACTAATTGAGTCATTGTCTAATACCGACGGAGATAAGGTATCCACTTATTGAGAAGCATTGTCTAGCCGTAATTTTTGCTGCTCAAAAGCATAGACATTACATGCTTTCTCATAAGATTACCCAAATTTCAAAAGTTAATCCGTTGCAATATTTGATGACCCAACCAACACTTTCCAGAATTCCAGCAAGATGGTCAATAATTTTATCGCAACTTGATATAGCTTTTGTTCCCCTCCGTGCTATCAAGGGACAAATTTTAGCAAATTTTCTCGCTGCACATCCTCTACGAACTAGGTCCCCTCTTAACGACGAGTTATCAGATGAGCAAATATTGCAAATGGAATCCTCCAGTGCGCAACGCTAGGAAATGTACTTCGACGGAGCATCGTTGGCCAGAATAGATAAAGGATCAGGAACAGTTATACAAAGCAAAGCAAGGATTGGTTTAATCTTTATCACGCCAGATAAGGGTATGTTAAGGTTCTCATACCATCTGATAGAGTCAAGCACAAACAACGAAGAAAAATATGAAGCCTTAATCTCTAGATTGGTGTTGGCAATCTCGATGGATATAATGGATATTGCCATCTATGGTGATTCTCAACTCATCATCCAACAAGTCGCCAGACAATACAAGATTCTAAAGCCAAGGCTAGCACAATACCATCAATATACAATGAAGCTACTGGAGTAGATTCCTAACGTAACTTTCTACCGGATTCCTCGGAGAGATAAAGCCCATGCTGACACTCTGACAAAACTTACAAAAGAATTGACATGCCCCCAGAAGATTCTATTGACATCATAATACAAGGAAGATAGATTTTGTCTTGAGTCAACTTTGACAATCTAAACAAGCTTGAAAAAGAAGAAGAAATGATGTTTGCGATTTCTGATATCAATCAAGATTAGTGTAGTCCATTAATAGAATATTTATAAACTAGAAACTGTGAGAGGACAAGTCGGCAGCGCATCACATCATAAGAAGGACTATGTCATATGCCCTAGTAGGAGATGTCCTCTACAGAAGATCACTTGACCAGTTGTGGCTACGATGTTTGAGCAGAGCCAAAGCATAAAATATTGTAAAAGAAGTACATGTCAGACTGGGTGATGCTCACCAGTCAAGGCCAAAGATTAACATGAAGATCAAAAGACTTAGATATTATTGGCCAACAATGATGTCCTATTGCATGGATATAGCTAGAAGATGTTACTAGTGCCAAATGCATGGGGTGTTCTTGCGTCAACCTCTGAATGTGCTACACACAATAGTTGCCCCGTGGCCATTTGAGTGTTGGGGCACGAACATAATAGGTCTGATAGACCCTTCGTCTTCCAAAGGACACAGATTTGTACTTGTCGCTACAAATTACTTTTCCAAATGGATGGAGGCAGTGCCGTTACGAGAGGTTACAACACAACACATCCTTCAAAAGCCAAGTCGTCGACCATTTCGGGGTTCTGTGCAGAATAATCTCTGATAATGGGACAACCTTTAAAAGCACAAAGATAAACAACTTTGTTATACGACACGGGATGGACTAGAGATACTCTATGATCTACTATCCCAGGGTAAATGGCCTAGCTGAAGCATTCAACAAGACACTGGTATAGATTTTGAAGAAGAAACTGGATGAAAAAAAAAAGAGATTGACATAACAGATTGCTAGAAGCTTTGTGGGCCTACCGGACAACGTTCAGAACTTCCACTTTGTGTACACCCTACATTTTTGTGTACGGGTCTGAGGTCGTAGTACCACTAGAAGTCAAGATGTAGTCTCTCAGAGTTGCTGTCACCAATCAACTTACAGCAGAAGAAAGTGCAGAACTTAGACTTGAAGAATTGGAAAGTCTCGAAGGAAAATTACTAGAAGTATTTGGAGCTTTACCAAGCAAAGATGTTATAAGCTCATGAAAAATTAGTCCTCCCAAGGACATTCAAAGTTATTGATCTCTTACTTGTGCTCAAAAGATCTATTTTTGCACGCCACAAGATAGGTGGAAAATTCGAGCCAACTTGGGAGGGACTATTTATTGTAGAAAAGGTCTGTGTGGGAGGAGCCTACCAATTAGTGGTTTTTTGGGGCGAAAGACCCATGTTGCTGATCAATGGATGATATCTGAAGACATACTACACAACTTGACATTGCTTGAATTAAAATTTTTGAGATTTTGATGGTTTTGGGGTTATTAATTTGGTCAAACGTTTGTGACCGGGTCGAAAAAAAATTGTAGTAAAATTAACCTCAATAAAATGAAAGCTTTTTGAAATTACGTACTTCTACTTTCTTCTTTGTATTATTTAAGCTCGATATTCTACTAAATTAAACAAACTATAAATAAATAAATTTCTCACCGACATGAACTAAAAAAAATTATTTTCTCTAATAAACATTTTTATTTTTCTTGTCTTGCTAAATTTCATCTCACTAATGTTTTTCCTATCGTTTGTAGAAAAAATGTCAAGATAGAGATTGATTTTTGCTTTTAAAGATGGCTGAAACCTCGCACTTAACAAGGAAAGGGCACTGCAAGGTGGCACCATAGACTTTGACATGGACTTCAATCAAGTCGACATGGACTATGAGGGTCCCTTAATGGACGTGGTCAGCCATCGAGAAAAAGAAGGGCTACCATCGCTGCTAAAATTAACACTAGGGAAAATTCCACATTGAAGGGGAAAAATGTGATAGTACAACAAGATTTGTGGGAGGGGACTAGTCGTCTGCCGTCTATGATAACTGCACCAACAAGGGATCTGGTCATTGCTAATGATAAAAGACAGTCAGATGCATCACTGCGAAGAACTCAACCCAAAAATGCCAACGACTGAAAGCATAGGGCTTTCCTACGCGAAGAAAGAAGATGCTAGAGGGAGGCAGAAAATTTGGTCACCCCTATTCCTGAGGGGAAAATCTATGATCCAGGCATGAGAGAGACCTCTTCCATCTTGCCTACCATAGAAGATGAGTCTGAGTTTGCTACAGAGCCAGAGATACAAAGAGTTTCAGATGATCTTTGTGCGGATTGCCTGACATGCAACACCGAGATTCCCACACAGACACCAGGTACATGAGCATTTGTGGAATGCCCAGATTACAACGTTCTCCAACTAGAGTACTATAGTACTTTGGAGGAGTACACGCCCATCGAGGATGGATTTCAGAGCACTGATCACCCGATGGAGGAATCATAGATTCCACTGAGACATAGACAACACCAGCCTGGGTTCCTACTGATATTGAAATGAGGGAGCGCCCTCAACAACCGCCGATCATTACTATGATGAAATACTACAAAATAAGTAAAGTGGATAGAAGGGAATTTGAATTCTATGAAGAATTTCAAGGAAGGTTCATCAACATACTAGAAGGCTTGGAACTGTACACCAAGGTCTTCTTTGAAAGCCATGAGAGAAGCATTCTTGACTCCATCTTTGATCTAAGGGACAGGGGTAAGCAGGCCTTCTAATGGAGAGAGCCTATTCTGAGAAACTGAAATGGATGTGTGGAAAGGGTAGGATCACCATACAATGTGGTTGTTGTTACAACTTCGCCAAAGACAGACAAGGAAATCCCCCGGGGATTTTGAGACATGATGAAGTAGACCCGTTACGTCCCATGATAAAATGGATGATCAAGAGAATGGTCCGATGGAGCATACTTCCAACCAATTGTATTCCCAAAAGTTTTATCATCAATATATACGATAAAGGCGACTGCATTCCTCCGCATATAGATCATCATGATTTTGTGAGACCTTTTTGCACAGTCTCTTTCATGAGCAAAAGCAACATTTTATTCAAGAAAGAAATAGATGTCATTGGCCCCGGTGAGTTCAGAGGATCCGTGGAGATTCCGCTAATAGTGGTTTCAGTGCTGGTTCTTAAATGTAATAGAGCAAACATTGCCAAACACTGCATTCAAAAGGTACGACGCCTTAGGGTGTCTGTAACTTTTTGAAGAGTGGATGACAACAAAATGCCATACATATTCTGACTAGACCCAAAGCTGGAGGAGCTACAGCTATACACGCTATGAGGGGGCTTCACCTCTAAGAACATGTAAAGGGAACTGGTGTACTGGAGCATGGTTTAGTAGGTCAGCTCGATCAGAAGATCCCCCCACTATAGATGGACATTCAGGAGACACCTTTTTGTACTGCATTTCGACACAACAGATATGATGATATACATATTAGATGTGATTAGTTTGTCATATGTATCCTGCATGAGATATTTTTAGATGTACTTTGATGCATTCAGCATATTGTACCTTTTAAGGCTTCGACCTATACTCAATTTGTAACACCTATTGAAGCAGATTAATGAAATCTCTTTTAGTATTTTGTCTGTCTACTCAATTGCCCTATTGTGCGATGGATAAAAGCCACGAAACCATATGTTGGTTGGGGACTACAATGAACAAAGAACAAAACAATAAAAACCTGATAATAATGAATTTCAAATAAAAACTCTCTTTTAAAATCATCAATCAAATATAATTAAATTTTAACAATATATTTTGAAAATCAAATGTGATAAAAAAAATAAAAGAAAATAAGTCTATTGAATTGATTCTCTCAATTTTGAGGTCTCTTACTCTTTTCTCACGCAGCACGACTATCCCTATCTGCACTAATTCCCTCCACATCCTCGCGGAATTTCATATTCTGCATGAAACCTCACAAAAATTCCACACATCTACCTCACTGATTTTAACCTTCTCGCATGAAACACATCTATGAGTTTATTGCCACAAACTTTCTACACCACATTCCTGTTCTCGAAGCCAGTATCGAGATAGTAACTTCCTTTCCACTTTCTCAATGGTTGGATTTGGGCCATAAAGCTTTCCTTCCTGATGTGACTCAACATTTTGAGATTTGTATATGACCCCCTTGAATGGGACCATGACATCCAATTCTCTACACACATCTTCAAGATAAGAGTGAGACTCCCCTGAATGGAACATCACATCCTATTCTCAACCTTTCGAGATTGGTGTAAGACCCCCTTTAATGGGACCATAATGTAAAATTCTCTACACACATCTTCAAGATAGGAGTAAGACTCCACTGAATGGAACATCACATCCTATTCTCAACCTTCCGAGACTGTGTAAGACCCCCTTGAATGGGACCACTTCATCCAATTCTCGACACACATCTTCGAGATAGGAGTAAAGACTCTTTCTAATGGAACATCCCATCCTATTCTCAACCTTCTGAGATTTGAATAGGACCCCCTTGAATGGGACCATGACATCCAATTCTCTGCACACATCTTTGAGATAGGAATAAGATTCCCCTGAATGGAACATTAAATCATATTCTCAACCTTTTGAGATTGGTGTAAGACCCCCTTAAATGGGACCATGACATCCAATTCTTGACACACATCTTTGAGATAGGAGTAAGACACCCATGAATGGAACATCACATCCTATTCTCAATCTTTTGAGATTGGTGTAAGACCCCCTTGAATAAGAGCACGACATCTAATTCTCTACACACATCTTTGAGATAGGAGAAATAATCCCTTAAATGCAACATCACATCCAATTCTCAACCTTTCGAGATTGGTGTAAGACACCCTTGAATGGGAACATGACATCCAATTCTCTACACACATCTTCGACATAGGAGTAAGAATCCCCTGAATGGAACATCGCATCATGCTCTCAACCTTCTAAGATTGGTGGAAGACCCCCTATAATGGGACAACAGTATCTAATTCTCTACACATATCTTTGAAATAGGTATAAGACCCCCTTAAATGGAACACAACATCCTACTCTCAATCCTCAGGGTTAGTACTCAAATTTTGATTCTCACCTTGGAGTCCTTTCTGGCATAATGTCCTTAATGGTATCCATCTTTCAACTAGATCTAGTTTAGATGTAATGTCCCTAGTGGTAGCTCAGACTGGTGTAGTCTTTCTCCTCTGTGTAATGTCTTTGATGGTTACTGTCCTCTACACTATTGTCACCCTTTTGAGTTAGATGTAAGTCTCTACGATTTCCATCTCGATTCAATGCTCTCACATAATCCTGTTCTCTGAAATTGTCAATGTTGAAATCAAAATTAAACATTAAATTTAAAATCGAGTCTCGGCCTTAATCATCAATTTTCTCGATGGTTATTTCCGGAATCTCTTTTCTTTTCCCCAGCGATAGTATCTGTTACTCCCCATCAGAAACTATATTACTCAATTTTGTACTCCTTCTATATCTTTTGACATAGGAGTCTGTATTGGTTTTGTTGATATCATCGGTCACCGCCAATACGCACGGCGTGCTTGCCTAGCACACCACACCTATTTGGGGTCCATTTGTTGACCTCAATTTTATTTAAGGTTTAGTTTTCCCTCTTTAGTAGCTTAAGTTCTAGACATAGTACTTTTCTATTGATTATTCCTAGAATAGTAGAAAAGGAACCTTCACCATTCGAAACTCCAAACTCCTCTTTGCTTAACTTGAAGTTCCACATATTGGTCCTAACCTCTAGCACTTACTAGGTGGGGTCACTATGGGGGAACTCAAGGAGAGTTCCCATAGGACTGTCTGACGTTAGGGTTGACTCTGGATTTTGGTCTAGAGCTCTTTCACTCACTTTCACTCTCTACCACTATCCATTTACAACCATAAACCTATAATTGTTGACTTTGATCCCTTTATCGTTTGGGAAACTCTTGTAGATGGTCCCCTAAACCCATTAGCCCTAGGCTAGGGTTTGGCTAAGACCAGTACACAGAGGGCCCAAATGAGAATTACATTGGTCCATAGCTCATATAGGATGGTTGGTACCCCAATTCTACCAAAATATCCAACCTGACCTTTTGCCCGAAAATCTAACCAAATCACCTAAATACCCTTGAGACCCTAAATTTGGTTAAAATCCTAAAATTCACCCAAAATATCCAAATTTGTTCAAAAATCATCTTAAAAAGTTTTAAATTACCCAAAACCACCAAAAAATTCAAAAATTACCAAAATACCCCAAAATTGCAAAAATTACAAAAATACCCTTGGCACCCCAAACTTTCCCAAAACATCCAAAATCACTCCGAATATCCTCAAAACCAATTTGGACCCTCCAATTGGACCCAATTTGGCCAATTTGACAATCTTGACTAAAAGCCCGAAATTGCCTTTAAAGAGTCAATTTTCCCAAATTCACCTCAAATGTCCATCAATTTGGCCCCAATCCCCCTCAATTTCAATTATAAACTAAAATTTAGCTTTTATATGACCAATCTAAGCCAAATACAAGCTTAATCGGCCCATGCTTTGAGTTAAATTTTGATCTAAGTCAAACTCCCAATTTTGGTCTTATGACCTATTCTTACCTAATTGAACCCCATAGCCTACTTAATTTGCCCCAATTTGAATCCTAAGCTCTTCAAAACAATCCTGAACATAAAACTTGACCTTGAATTACCCTTGGTGAAGCCTCAATTGCACTCAATTTTGACCCAATCCAAAAATCCCAAAATTTGCCCCAAATTGGCTATGTCCCCAAAATCCACCAAATTGAATGCATTAACCCCAAAATTGACACCCAATTTATGTTGAGAACTCCTCATGGCATTTCTATAGACCATTCTCAATCATTAATTTGGACTTAGCCTAACCTTAGCCCAACCTAAACCGAGGTCTAGTCCAACATGCCGAAATTGATCAAAATCCCAAAATCCTTCAAATTGAGCTTCCATGAACTCAAAATCTTTTCAATCCTTCACCAAAAATCTTCATGAAAATCTTCTACATAATATTGACCAATCAATTTCTCTCAGTGTCATGGCTATCCTAACCCAAACATAACTTCTAGAAATTTTGACCCAAATTGAACCCATGCACCAAAAATTGACTTAGCCACCTTAAAGTCACCAAATTAAGGTTTCTACAGCCACAACTTGGACCATAGTGCCCAGGCTAATCCATCTTAAACCACCCAAGTGAGATATGGACCAATGGTCCCTTGATTTAAGGGATCTTAAATATAGTTGGGCCTTATTTTAAAATACATTTGCCATCATGACAAACCATTGGGGTAAATTTTAATTAAGCCTCCACCCTAGCTCACCTGACCACTTGGCCACCATTCCTGGCCCTGTCCGACCGGACTAGTGGTAAGAAAATGCCAAAACTGAGAGCCACCACCTTTAAATCAAAACAAATTAAAACCATAGAGGCCACCTCTTCCCAATGGCTCTTGAGAGCTCCTCAGCCCTCTACCTAAGCAACTCTTTGCACCCATCACTTTGCCCTAAGCTTCCCTCTAAGCTCGTCTAATTAATCAACCCCTTCATGGCCGAAGAAAGGAGTGTGCTAAAATCCTTGGTGAAACTTTATCCAATTGCTCTTAGACACTCTCCAAGAACTCCTAAGATCATTGCCACCATTTTCCCCCACTGATCCCCACTGGGGAAGCCCACTTTTCAGATCAAAATTTCAGCTCAAACCAAGACATCTCTCCATAGTCCACCAAAATTAAATTAATTGTGCACACACCCTCCCTAGAGTAAGAGGGGTTGTTTCCCCATAAAACCACCCTTTCAAATAGCCTCTAGGGTAGTTGTAGACCAACACTTGAAATCGAGTTTGATTGAATTCATACCTAGACAATTCACGAAGGCACAAGACTTAATCCAGAGTTTTGTTGGGTCCAATCAAAGCTACCACAACCATCTGATTGAGGCCTCCCCTCTCACACAAAGGTATTGAACTATAACCCTAAACTGAGCTTGTTTCGACTCTCCATACGTACTTACTAATTTCATACCGTGTAAACCGTATAGATAGGTTCATCTTGAGTAGATGAAGGTTTAGGAACACACCATGCAATTTTGCTGAGTCCAGACGAAGATCCTAAGTTTTAGTGTGAACGGCTCACGGGTTAGGTCACTTGGGGAGGATAACGGAGAACCGTACGATCACGCGTGTATCTAATGGACGGAGGAGATCCAGCCAAATCAACTCTTGGTGCATAAAGCACGATCCACGCGACAGTTAAGGGGGATGACAATGTCAAATGGTGGAGCACCACATGTTCTTTCGGTGTTGCCTAAATTCCAGTCAGCAACGCATGGATAAGTAGAAAAATAGGGATTTTGGAATTATTTTAAATACCTAAACTTCAAAAATCCATATCTTTCTCTAAAAAAATCATAAAAATAAGAAGAAAATACCCTCTTGCACTGTAAATAGAGGAAAATAATGTGGACTAAAAATAAAAATTATTTTTCAAATATATTATTTTAAATGAATTAAATATCCTCTGTGGTATTTTAATTCTCCATGGCTTAAAATATCTCGCCATCGCTCGAAATTTTGAGGGTTTATTACCCATCATAAAGGAGATGTTATCTAAATTTTCCAAGGTCAGAGGGCATCTCTACGCTTCTAGCCCTATTTTTCAAGCTAAAGTGGTCAATATGGCTTATTTTAACTATATAAATCAAAATATCACTTGAAAAACTTTAAGAAAAATTTTAGTAGGTTTCTTGTGGTCTGACAGGTCTAGGAAAATATCATGATGTTTTGAATCACCTTATGAATTTCTATATTTAAATAAACATGAATATCTTGTGTTCATTTTTGTAAATTATATACTTATAAAAAATTGACAAAATCAGTCCCACACCGTTCACAAAAAACACAGTTACTCACTTTAAAAATTTGAAACCTAGTCAGACCACTAGTTTTCTAAGAAACCTTGTATTTTTGTACAAAAATAATTTTAATAAATTAAATACACTTGGAAAATATTTGAAAACTAGTTTTCTAAGTTCCTTATGATCAGAGGCACTTAGGAAAAATAAAAGTTATTTTTGGTAAGATACTTAATTTTTTAGCCTTATTTTGAATTTAAAATAATTAAAACAATTTAAAATCCAAAAATGTAAAAATATTTCAAAATATACCTAATTGTTCCCTGATCACTTGAGACTCATTAAAGGATTTTTCCTAATTTTTGTAACTCAAAAAATGAATTTTTGAGGCTTAAAATGAATTGTCTCTATCTTCTAACCAAAATAATTACATTAAAGAAATTAAAAATCACAAAAAAATAAAATTTGATTCTCTGAGTTTCTTGAACTCGGAGAAGTCCAATAAAAATATAAAAATATTTTTTGTAATTAAAATATTACTTTATGTTTAATTTAATTATTAAATTTGACTAAAAATTAAATAATATCAATACAAATTTAATTCAAAAAATCATGAAATTTTGCCTAAGTGTTTCTCTGACCTTAAAAAACCTCTGATAATTTTTGCATAAATAGAAAAATTATTTTGGAAAGCTAAATAAATTAACCTTTGAAAATCCTATCTTCTAAATTTCAACAATTATCTAAATTAAAATTAAACTTCAATAGGTCCACATGTTCTCCTCTAACATTATAATTACATCATGGATATGGCACTTTAAACCCTCAAAGTCACTTGGGTTGTTTTTAATGAGTTATGAAGTGAAATGCTTCAAAAGAAAAGTGGTAATTTTACACTTAGTTGCCAATCAAAATTTAGGATTAACCATGGGAAGAATTAGTATATTTGATCATAATAAGCATGTTTGGATGATTGAAATACAATAGGATTAAAAGGTAGAAACCCACTCACCACCTTTGCACAATGTCAACAAGATTATAAATCTCCTAAACTTCATGACTTAGAAGTCAATTAAAGATCAAATGATTCTTCAAGTAAGGGGTTTGAGTAAGACAAAATGATAGTTTACTTTTATTATGCCCAAATTTAAGGATAATTTGATCATTTAATAATAATGCACAACATTTAAAATTAAAACTTTGATGGCCACCATTTCACCCATTATGATTAATAAAAGACTTAGTAGTGATCTAGGCTTAATATATGAACTCAATTGATCATATTTAGAAGATAAATTAATTGGGGATTAACATCTTTAAAAATAATATAAGCCTGACCCTAATTGTGGGCACCATAATCTTAAATGACCTAAACTTGCCTCAGGGGTACTCACTCACATAACTCTTAAATGAAACATCAATTGATTAATTGAGTATCATATCATTGTTTTAATTAAATTGTCAGGTTTCACTGAGTAATGGGGTAGTCGCACTTCAACCTCAGATGATTAATAGAACATAATGATAAGTTCAAAATTAACTCAAAATAATTTAAAAGAGCCTCAAAGTAGTTCCAGGTCATTCCCTCAACACTTTGAAATATTCTGGATATTTTGAAGGGCAAGTTGAACTTGTCATATTTTGTTCTAAGATTATCCACTAGGATCTACCAAGATCCAACAAAATCATAGTCTGGTGTTTGGTAACTAAACCTTCATGTACTCTTGCAATTTAAACTTTCCTGCAATATTATCTACATATCTTGCAAGTATTGACCTTTCAGCTGATGGAACGAGAAGACTCGTTAGGTACGCTTTTACAATTTACAATATCTTCTTTTCTTATATTTTCTGCGTTGTACTTTTATACTTATAAACTTCCATGCTAAACAACAATTTCACCGTGCGTGAAAACCAAAACTGCTAGGATAGTTACAAAACTAAAACTAAAACTAAAATCAACTAAGATAAAATTTACAAACATCACAAACAACAATTACAACTAAATTAAGACGTCTTTATCGAATGATGGGGAATCCCTCGAAGGAGGTAACCTACGATTGCTAACAAGACTTTCCACGGTCTAAATAAAAGTACAAAATTCATTAAGTGGAGTTTAGTAATTTCAATTGGACTAAGCAAAGCCAATAGAAAACAATGGTACCAAAATGAGGGAACCATAGGATCCTAACCGGTGTCACTCTAATCAACTTTAATATGCCCCATAATATTTAAAGTACCATAACCATCAGGACACCTAATTTGACATCATAACTTGACGCACTAGAAAACTTAAACTAGTCACGATAAGGAGCTTGGAGCTAGCATTGTGGGCAGCATAGTCATCTTCAACAACAAAACATATTTTCCTTAGCTAAACCCTCCCTTCCTTAGAATTAAACAACAAGCCATTGGATTTTGAGGTTGTCTGCCTAATTTGAGCTAAACCCTCACCTCATCATTAGGCTTTTGTATGGCTCTGCTGTATAATATAAGCCCTAACTTGTCTTACGATTCCGAAGTTGTCGTTTGTCACAACTAAAATCCTCACATCTTTCAAGCTATTTATATGATCGCTTCACACAAATGTAAGCCCTAAATTAATAAAATTGGTAGAATGAAACATTCAAATAATTTCTCCTCTAAATTGAAGCCAAACAATAGGATAGCTTGGGAAGTCACCGAGGTTCTCCTTTGGATCTATGACATACCCTAGTTCTTCCTCCTTTAAATTCTACAACAAAATGTTCCAAATTTGAACCATTCCCCTTTCACACCTCTTTGTTCGAGTCCTGTAATTTTGTCTTCTTTGAAGATAATATTTTCTAATTTTTATCAAGAGTTTTCTTAGATGACTTTGATTTTCTAAGATGTAATTAACTATAAGGGCTTGCCCTTATAAGAAGCTTTTCCAAACCCAGCTTAATATAAACTCTAGTTAATTCTTCATATTAAATAGGGGAATTTGTCAGCAAATAAAATGGTTTCACAGACCAAATGGATGTCATATATTTCTTGGTTTATTTGATTGAGTATTAGCCTCAAGTCTTGTGTTTATCTTTCGTGATAGATACAGAGTTTAAGGTAAGTGCTCTTTCACTTAAACTTTGAAAAATATGGTGTCAGTTTGATTTTAAATTTTTCTAAACTATATATATATATATATATATATATATATATGATTGTGTGAGTGTGTGTAAATTAAAAGCCTTTCTGAAGCGGGCGACAGGATTTCGATACCGGCAGCCAACAGCTTCCAACGGGCGAACTCCAACATAAAATATTGCCAACAGACCACTACATAGAGGACCCAAATGTGAATTACATTGGTCCATGGCTCACATAGAATGGTTGGCACCTCAATTTTATCAAAATATCCAACTTACTCTTTTGATATCCAAATTACCTAGACACCCCATACCCTAAATTTGACAAAAAATTCCAATTTGACCCAAAATACCTAAATTTTTTTCAAAAATCATTTCAAACCATTTGAAAGTAATTTAATTGCCTAAAATTCCCCGAAGTTACCAAAATTACCATAATACCACCAAATTTGCCAAAATTACAAACATGCTCTTGGTGGCCCAAACACTCTCAAAACCTCCAAAATCATCTCAAGTGTCCCCAAAACCAATTTGGACCCTTCAGTTGAACCTAATTTGATTGATTTGACTATTTTTACCAAAACCCAGAAACTGCCTTCAACAACCCAATTTCCCCAAATTCACTCAAAATATCCATCAATTTAACCATAATCTTCCAAAATTTCAATTCTAAACTCAAATTCTTCATGCCTAAGATCATTTCAAACCAAATCCAAGCTTAATTGGCCGATGTTTTGAGCTTAATTTTGATCCAAACCAAAACCCCCAATTTTGAACATGAGACCTAATCTCACTGGAATGAGGGAATAGTAGAATCCAAAATGATGTTAATCTAATAAAATTTAATATGTACCATAATATTTAAATAATCATGACCCTTAGGGAAATTTGATTTGACATCATAACTTGATAGTCTAGAAAACTTAAACTTGTCACGACAAGGAGCTTGAAGCTAACATTGTGGGCAGCACGACCATCTTCAACAGCAAAACTTGTCTACACTAGCTAAACCATTCTTTCTTTAGAATTAAGCAACTAAGCCATAGGACTTTGAGGTTGTTTGCCTAGTGAGACATAGATCCTTGACCTTATCTTTAGGCTTTTGTATAGGTCTGCTACATAATATAAGCCCTAACTCGTTTTAGGATTTCGAGGATGTCAATCGTCACGACCTAAATCCTCACATTTTCCAGGCTGTTCATGTGATTGTTTCATATGAATGTAAGCCCTAACTAATAAAATTGACAGGATGAAACATTTAAGTATCTCTCCTTTAAATTGAAGCCAAACCATAAGGTAGCTTGGGAAGTCGCCTAGGCTCTCCTCAGAATCTATGGCATCCCCGAGTCTCTCTTTTTTTGGATTCTAAGAGAAAATATTTCAAATTTGAGTTATTCCACTTTCACACTTCTTTGTCCAATCTCCTTGACAAGTCCTATTCTTTGAGCTTTTTGAAGACAATATCCCCTGATTTATATCGAGATTTTTCTTAGGTGACTTCAGTTATCTAAGATGTAATTAACTATAGGGGCTTGCTCGTATAGGAAGCTTTTCCAAACCTAGCTTAATATAAACTTTATTTAATTTTTTGTATTAAATAGAGGAGCTTGTCAGCTTATAAAAAAAATAATTTTGTACACCAAACGGATGTCATTTATTTCATAATTTATTTGATTAAGTCTCACTCTCAAGTCTTGCGTTCATCTGTCGGGATAAATACGTAGCTTGAGGTGTAGTGCTCTTTCATTTAAACTATGAAAGATANATATATATATATATGTAAATTAAGTGCCTTCCCGAAGCGGGCGAAGGGATTTCAAATCTGGCGACCGACAGTTTCCAATGGGCAACTCCCCAACTTTTTAGTGCCGACAGATTCCTATCATTTTAGGGACACCTTTCCTAGCTACAGAAAGAGCAATGATAGATGTGCAGAAAGGGGAATTAAATATGAGCGTCAATGATCATGCAGTTACGTTTAATATTTTCAAATCAATTAGTTATCCTGCAAAAGGTAAAGATGAAGAATGATATAGAATGGATGTTATAAAATATCTAAGTGGATGTCATTTTAAAATAAGTATGAAGAGAAATCTGAAATGAATGATCTGGAACATGAGCAAGAAGAGGAATTATATCAATTTAAAGATTTTTATAAGGAAAATTCAAGTTATGTTTGAGAATGTTTTTATGTTTTGGACAAGATAGAAAAAGAAAAATCTTTTTGTCTATCAATTGAAAAACCTCTTGAGCTTGAGTTGAAGTTACTTCTTGAACATTTGAAGTATGCCTTTTTAGGTTATTCTTCAACATTACCTATTATAATTTTATCAAAATTAACTTTAGAAGAAGAAATTAGTTTAATGAAAACTTTGAAAAGTTACAAAAAAGCCTTTAGATGGACAATTGTTGGTTTGAAAGGAACCAATCCTTCAATTTGTATGCACAAAATTCAAAAGGAAGACAACTACAAGCACAGAGTTGATCCTCAAAGAAGATTAAATCTTGTTATGAAGGAAGTTGTTAAGAAAGAGATTTTAAAGTGGTTAGGTGCTAGAATTATCTACCCTATTTCAAATAATGCATGGGTTAGTCTGATTCACTGCGTTTATAAGAAAGGAGGAGTGATTGTGACTATGAATGAACATAATGAGTTAATACCAACTAGACAAGTCACAAGATGACCAATATGCATTGATTATAGAAAATTAAATCTCACCATGAGGAAAGATCTTTTCCACCACCCTTTCTAGACCAAATGTTGGATAGACTAGCTAGGCATAAATACTTTTAATTTCTAGATAGATATACTGGTTATAAACAAATATAAATAGCTCTCGAGGATCAAGAGAAGACAATCTTTACCATTCCTTATGGTACATTTTATTTTAGAAGAATTCCCTTTGGTTTATGTAATGCCCCTGCTACATTTCTAAGATGTATGATAGCCACTTTTTGTGATTTAATTGAAAAGGGATTGAAGTTCTTATGGATGATTTTTTAGTGTTTGAAATTGCATTTGAATCATGTTTAGAACATTTATCAAAAGTTTTTAAGCGTTGTGAAGAAACAATTTGGGTCCTTAACTAGGAAAAATGTCAGTTTATGGTAACAGGAGGAATTATTTTGGGACATCAAATTTTAAAAAATTGCATGGAAGTAGACCCTGCAAAAATTTAAGCAGTCTCTAATTTACCTTATCCAACAAGTGTGAAGGAAATTAGGAGTTTTTTAGTATATGTTGGATTATACAGGTGGTATATTAAAGACTTTTAAAAAATTACAAAGCCTCTATACCATTTACTTGAATAAGATGTAATTTTAATTTTAAAAAGGATTGCCTAAAAATTTTTGAATTATTAAAAGAAAAATTAGTCACTACACTAATTATTATTTAACCATATTGGGAAAAACCTTTTGAATTGATGTAGTATACTATTAATTATGCTATTGGAGCTATTTTAAGACAAAAATATGATAAGATTTTCAATATTATCTACTATGCTATTATGAATCTTACTGAAGCTCAAATTAATTGTACCATAACTGAGAAAGAGTTATTAGCAGTAGTATATGCTTTTGATAAATTCAAATCATACTTAATTGGAACTAAATGCATTGTGCACACTGATCTTTCTGCTATTTAGTATTTAATGAAAAAGAAGGATGCAAAACCAATACTTATAAGATGGATTCTTCTTTTGCAAGAATTTAACTTTGAGATAGTAGATAGGAAGGGGACAGAGAATCAAATTTCTAATCATTTATCCAGGCTTGAACTAGAAAAACCACTCTGTTTTGAATGAGAGATTAATGAGCAATTTTGAGATGAGGAATTGTTCAATGCTAATGAGTGTTGTGTTCTATGGTATGCCAACATCGTGAACTTCATTGTTAGTGATATTATACCCTATGGAATGACATACCAAAGGAAGAGGAAATTTTTATCTTAAGCTAAGACTTATTTTTGGGTGATCCATTCTTATATAAATTAGGAAATGATTTTATTATTTGAAGATGTGTGCGTTTAGAAGAAACTTATGAAATTATAAAAAAATATTAAATCTAATTTCGGGGGACATTCTGGTGTTGATAAAATAACATACAAAATTCTGCAATCTAGATTTTATTGGCCTACAATCTTTAATGATGTTAATGCTTATATTAAAACTTGTGATCGATGTCAACGAGCAGGTAATATTTTTAGGAGAAGTGAGATTACCCTCAATTATGTATTGGAAGTTGAGATATTTGATGTTTGGGGATTAGATTTCTTAAGACCATTTATACCATCTTTCTAATATATANTTTTTTTGTTGTTGCATATATATATATATATATATATATATTGTTAGCAGTAGACTATGTATCCAAATGGATATAAGTTATTGCTTTACCTCAATGTGATGTTCAAAGTGTTGCAAAGTTTTTGAAAATGAATATATTTTATAGATTTGGGATGCTCACAGTGATCATAACTAACTGGAGAAGTCATTTTATAAATTCAATGATGGAGAAATTATTAAAGAAATATCTTATTAACCATAGAATTGTTACCGCTTATCATCCTCAAACATATGGTTTAGCTAAATTATCCAATCATGAAATTAAAAGAATATTGGAAAAATCTGTGAATCCAATTAAAATGAATTGGTCATTCAAACTTGACTATGTTTTGTGGGCTTATAGGACTGTATGTAGAACTAATACATGAATGTCCTCATAAATGCTAATAATTAGGAAAGCTTGTCTTTTACCAGTTCAACTTGATCATAAAGCATATTGGGCTACTAAAGAATTTAATTACAATTTATATGTTACTGGTGATAAATTATTATTGCAATTAAATGAGCTTGAAGAGATAAGAAATGAATCTGATAAATTATTATTGTAATTAAATGAGCTTGAAGAGATAAGAAATGAATCTTATGAAAGTGTTAATATTTACAATGAAAAGATGAAGATGTGGTATGATCGGAGGTTCTTACTAAAAATTTTGAGCCAGGACAACAAGTTTTGCATTATAATGCAAGTTTAAGATTATTTTCAGGAAAACATAAGTTCAGATGAATTGGCCCATTTGTTGTGATGAAAGTTTATCCATATGGAGTTGTGGATATCTAAGATCCTAAAACTCTTAATATAATCAAAGTGAATGGTCACAGACTGAAACCCTAATTTTTAGGTGACGAACTTCAATTGAATGATATTATGTTGTTGGGTCAACTAGAATAAGCACTGGTTACGTTGGGCTGATAATGTTAAACTAAGCGCTCTATGGGAGGCAACCCATAGTTATCGTTGTGTTTGTTTTGAATGTTATGTTTTTTGTTTTGAATGTTATGTTATTGTGTTTGGTTTAGAACATATTCATAGTATTTTTAATATATAATGACTTTTTAATTATTCTAAAATCTTAAGAGATAACTAAGACATAGTAGAATGAGTTTTTTGACGTTAGGCTGACCTGTGCTAAATTAAGAGCTGACGCTTAAGCACAGCGCAACAGTTAAAAACATGTATGAATTTTGGTTCTAAAAGTCTTAACTATTATTTGGTTAGCTTTATCATGGGATAACAGTTCTAAGACATGCTTAAGAGTTATTAGGGAGGTTTAGAGACTCTAAATAGAAGGGTATGAGGAGAAGTCTTATCACACTTCCATTTACCCCTAAATTCTAAGTGAAAAAGAGAGAGATTTTTAAAGATGTCTTCTTGAGAGAAAGAATTGAAGAAAAATAGGGAAGCAATGAGAAAGAAATTTATTAGTCATAGTGCGCAAGAGTTATAAAATGGTTTCCTAGCATTTAGTATCTAGGGAATAACAGAGAAAATTACTAAAATTGAGGCTGACATGACTTCAATTGAAGCAAAAGTGATGGAAGTTAACACACATCTGGATCATATGGGATCATAACTTAAGATGCAGTTTAGTCGTATCTGTTTTATAGAAGAAGCGGACAAGACTATTTATTTGAAGAACAAATGGATTGAAGAAGGTTCTATTAGAGTTATTAACCACCATCCATTTTATAAGATTTACATTCCAAATGTTGGAGAAAAGACTAATGGTAGGACAGGATTAATTCCACCAAATGGAGAATGGAATTAAGTTCTTTGTTTAGTGTTTGTGTTTTTAAAGTTTATTTGTTAATGTTAAGTATATTTAGTGTGTTTTCACTATTAAGATTGTCTAGTGTTTGTGTTAGGAACTATCTCATTCAAGACTCTTTGGATTGAGAATCTATGTATTGAAGAAGTTTGTAATTGTTTGTGAATGAATTTAAATGTTTGTTTGTGTGAAATTTTATGTTATGTAGTGTTGAATTAAATTAGTTAAGATTGGTGAATCTTAAAAAAGAGAAGAGTTGAAAGGGAAAACTATAGTTATTAAAGAGTTTTGAGACTTATGCTAGAAGTACATTCTACTTAAAACCAAAAAATCAAAATTAAGAATCAGTGTCTAAGCGCCAAGACCCTGTGCTTAAACGCTCCCTAAACCGAGAGAGGCACGCCTAAGCACTGAACCCTTCACGCTTCAGTGCCAGTTCACATAAACCAGTTTGCAAACAATTTAAAGTCACTATTTGCTATAAAAATCCCTATTTTATTCACTTGACTTCGCCCCCTACCTCCTAAGTTCGTGATTTTGAGATTAGAGCATCCCTTAATTTGAAGATTTCTTGGTGGTTTGAAGAAAAATTTGTTAGATTTGATCTTCTTGAACCAAGAGCTTCACTTCTATGATTTTTTTTTTGATTTTCACCATGTTATTTAAGGACATTTTGGATCTACCCAAAAACCACTATTCCTGGTGAAATTAAGGAAAAGTCTATGGAAAATACATAAATTTGGTTGTTTAACCTTTTAGGAGTTAAGTTTAATGATTTAGAGTTGAATTTAATATTTATTGTGAATTTTATATAATTTTTCATAAAAGGCACTAAGGATGAACAGGAGCTAGGAAAAAGCCCAATCTCAGTCAAGTTAGTTTGTTAGTGCTAGAGCTCATGATAGCTACAGTGATGTGTTGCAATCAAGGAAGTTGATCCCTTAGAGCTGTTTTAAGAGTCCGGAAGGAGCTATAGAGATTTGATTGTTTGCCGCTAGTGCGAACAGTTTTGTTATTTTTTTGTTGTTGCATTTATTTCTGTTGTTCGAGAGTTCTATGCAAATCTCCCTAAGGATAAGGAAGAAGGAGTCATGGTTAGAGGAAAGAAAATGCCTTTCTCATATGAGGTAATAAATCAGTTTTATCATTTGCGCTCGAGCATTTTATGTTTTTATTCAAACTATATTCCAAATGAGGAGTTAGAAAAGATTATTTCATCATTGACTGGAGGAAGAGGATTATGAAAGATTACCAATGAAAAAAGAGTTAACTTCCCCACATCAAAGTTAGATGCCTCATTAAAGGCATGACACTATTTCATTTATGCTCTTCTGCTGCCTGCCAATCATCTTAGTGAAGTGACCCGAGATCGAGCAACCTTGAACTATTTTATTCAATACTTCAAGCCCATCGACATTGGAGCTTTGATTTATAGTGTTATTACTAGTTATATCGTCATTGTTACTGTTGTAAGTTTGGGATTTACATCGTTGATCTTTTCATTATACGAGTAGGCTGGAGTTATATTTTATAGCTATGAGGAGATACTACAACCACTTAAGCATATTACTAGTGTGAATGTAAATTCTTATTCACATCATTTGATTTTAGCTGGAGAGGTGGATTTTCTATCAGTTCAGCTGCCTCCACATCTCGAGCTTCTACTTCACGTGCTTCTACATCACAGGGTCAGACTTATGGATCTTATTTTTAGTCACATCTATTGCAGAGGATTTTGGATAACATTAACTATGCTACCAAGAAAGTATTAAATTTAGAAAATTTTACGGAACATATAGATGGATATATGAGGAGACATAGTAATTATGAGGAAGAATTCTACTCATCTATGGAAAACTTCTTGAGAGGTAACTTGAGTGTAGTTTTCCCTCAATATCTAAGATATCCATCATATGAGCCTGCAGCTGTCCGACATAATGATGCGAGTGATGCTGAGGAGGAGGATGATTAAACTAGTTTTATAGTTTAGTTTAGTTTCTTTATGTATTATTGTGAACTATTTGTGGTACACTTATATTATACTTTTGTTTTGTTTGGAGTTGTATTTGTTGAAACTGTTAGTTTTTTTTATGTTTTTTTTTTCTGTAGACACTGTTGCAATGTATTTATATTCTTGCGAGTAATTATTGTGTTTTTGTGGTAATAATTATATTAACTGTGTTGTTTAGTGTATTTAATTAGTCGGTGTTGAACTTAAATCTAAATCTTAGGAAGGTTTAGAATATTGCTAACATTAACTTAAAAACTTCATGTTTAAAATTTTCATTTTCCTACCAGATATTTTGTTTATGTTGCTGTCGTGTATGCTTGTTAGTGTGTTTGTTTGCGTTTATATTATTCTCCACTGCGTAGAAGTCTAATGAATCTTTATATGTTAAGAAAAGTTAAAATTTGATCAAAATTTAATTTTTACTTCTATTTTTAATTTTTGTACTTGTATATTTAATGAGTAAAAAATCCTGCTAACATGTTATTTTTAGTTTTCATTTCTGCCAATTTTTATATGATGCTAAAATGTTTTATTTTATTAAAATTTTTTGTTTCAAGAAAGGGGGATGAAAAATTTTTTAAAAAACTGAAATTTATTTGTTCTCAAATGTAATTCAAATAAATTTGATTTTTATTTGAAGAAAAATGATCATGTATATGAAGTTTAGTTAAGGAAATAAAATTTTGAGTTTAGAAATGAGTAAGGGAATTTAGGTAAAATTTATAAATTTATAGTAATGAAGAATAACTTGAAGTTAAAATTTTTTAGTGTGGAAATCATAAATATTGTGTAACTATTTTTAGTAGGAGAGATTATATTTTTGAAAAACGTAGAAGAATCAGATTTTTATTTTTAAAACTTAAATTTCTTTTATTGAAAATAATTTTCAATAACTATAATTATGTTTTTAAGTAAAAGAAATATATCAACTCTTTGCTGTAGAAAAGGAAGAGTGGAATTACAAAAATTAAAGGCCTATCAAGATATAGCAAGCCTTGCGTAAAAAATAAAATAATAAATAATAATAAAAGAAAGAAAAAATAAAAGAAAAAGAGAAAAAAGAAGAAAAAAAAAGTTGAAAATGGTAGGAGAAGCTTGAGGAATAATACCTACTTAGAACTTGGTTTCACATCTGATCTTTTTAAAGTGTATGGCTTGAGAAACTCTTAAACGTAAAGAAATATATTGTATTAAGTAAAATTATGCTTAATAAAAACTTTTAAGTGGAGAAGATAGAATGCCTAAAATCCATTTTTAAAAAAGCTACAATATTTCTGAATTACATAATAACTCTCATTTTCAGACTTCTTTACATTTAAAATTTCTAAACTCTAAGTGGGTCTCATTCACTAATGTTTTTTTCTAAATTGGACTACTATTTTTCTAAATAAACATTTTAGAAACTACTAATGAAACTCATATACATAATCTACTTATTTAATTTTTAAAAGATTGGAATATCACTTGAGGACAAGTAGCATTTTATGTTTGAGGGATTTTGATACACCTAAAATATATAGTTTTTTTATACATATTTTTGAGATATTACTCTTTAATGAAAGTTATTTGAGTGTTTTTATTTTAGGTACAATAAATTGGATGAAAAATGGTAAAAGAAGTGAAAAAAGGATCAAATTTGGCAAAAAAATGAAGAATGTGCAAAAATGAACTGAGGCGCCTAAGTGCCCGAATTGGCAATGCCTAAGCACCAGGTGCCCCACACTTAAGTGCTAGAAGTAGTTAGTTGATAATTTATTGAATTTGGACAAATTTTTTAAGAGGTGTTTGATGCAATCCTTGGTAAAAACGCGGGAAATGGTTCATGGACATGAAAATTCATTCAATTAGCTTTTGAAAGGAGGCAACTTGAAGATCATTCCTTGATTAGAGACACATTTTGAAGAGACACCAAGGCACCTCTTGGATTTTTAACGTTGATTAGAGCAACACTGGTTAGGATCTTACGGTTTCCTAATTCTAGCATCACTATTTTTCCTTGGATTCACTTAGTCCAAATGAATTTACTAAACTCAACTTAATGAGTTCCATCTTTCATTTAGACCGTAAGAAATCTCATTAGCAACCGTAGATTACCTCCTCCGACGGTTTCCCGGTCATCTCATAGAGACATTTTAATTTAGTTGCAATTTTTGTTTTGTCTTGTTTGTAATTAAATTTTGATTTGTCTCATATTTTAACTCGTGTGGCAGTAAATTTTATCTTAATTTGATTTGTTAATTTTTTTTTGTGTCAGTTCTATGGCTATCATGGAAATTTTAATTTTGACATGCAGGGTGACCTTATTGTTTAACATGCAAATTTACAGGTAGCAACTGAGAGGCACATAAAAATAAATAAAAGTAAATTGCAATGCAATAATTTAAATATTAATTAAGGCTTAAATTCCAAAATTACCATTTTTCCCTTAGGGCCTTAAAACCTCATAATTCATTAAATTAAACTCAAATGACTTTAAAATTTTTATGTTACCTCGCTCATTGGTTAAATACAACATGACAGGGGAAAATGTTATTTTTCTGATTTTATTTACTTTTATAATTATTTAAATGAAAAATAGAGATTTTGAATGAAAATTTAATAACAACCAAAACAAGCTTTTATCCTAAAGAAAATTACTGGAGGTACACCTAGCTGAGAGGATCACTTGGATTGATTTTCATGATTTTTAGAGGATTAATTTAACAATTAGATTTATTTTTTTGTTTTGAGTATTTATTAAATATAAAATTATTTAAATACAAAATCTAAAATTTCTCTTAGTCTAAGGAACCCAGAGAAGCAAATTTCATATTTTTAAGGTTTTAATGTATATTGTAATTTTTTTTAGCGAAAAATTAAAGAAAATTTATTTTTATCTTTTAAAAATTTATATCTTAGTTTAGAAAATTAAAAAATTAATTTTAATTGGCCACAAATGATTAGGAAGCCAAATGTGAGATTTTAGTGTCTTTTTAAAATCTCGTAATTTTAACGATTTTTTAAAAAAAAATTATTTTTTAAATACTTAAGAAATAGCTTCAAAATGAAGTATTTATTTTAATTTCATTTTTATTTTTCTTAGGTTACTATGGTCTTAAGAAGCTCCCAAGATAAATTTGGTGTTTTTTTTGCGTTGTATTTTAATTATTCTAATTATTTTAAAGCTAAAAATGCAATTTTACTTAATTAATCCTTTTTAGCAGACAAATTAATTCCAATTAAGTTGAAATTTTTATGGGGAGTTCCTCTATCATTAAGTTATAGTGGATCATGATTTTTATGTCATTTACATTTATGGTTGCTCCAATTTTATTTTATATCATTTTTGGGGTTGGTGATAATTAGGATTATTTTTAATGAGTTAAACCAAGTTTATTTTTTCCCCGGGATCCACTGACCACTATGAACCTACCAAAACAAGTTTTGTATTTTTTTAATTAATATTTTAATTGTTATGATTATTTACCAAAATAGGCATGTTACACTTGAAAAATAGAGATCTTTGCATAGAGATCTCCCTTGACTTTGAAAAAATCAGGGAACCTCCCTCATGATAGACAGAATTAAAGCCCCAAAAATAAATTCATGGCAAAATTTCCATGCAAATGGAGAATTCTAATAAGAAAAATAGTATCTAATTAATTAAAAATCACAGATACATCAAAGAGACATGAAACCATTTCTACATGGTTCTCCTTTGTTCATTGTGCATGAGGGTATTTTTTATTTATTTCTATAATTTTTCTCCGCGAAGATATGATTTTAAAAGTTTTGGGAATTAAATGAGTCAATTAAATCCTTAATTTTTTATTTATCCAACGCGGTGCCACATCATCTTCTGCATCTCTGAAGCTCCACGCGACGTCTTTTGGTTCGGCGCTGTCATGTGAGTCACCCCACACTTTATTAACCAAGGCCCCATTCGACGTGATCTTGACTATCCATGTCATACATGTGTGAACAAAAAACTTGGGGTCATTCTCCTTAAGTGACCTAAACCTAGAGCCGTTCACATTAAGACTTCATTATCTCTCTCCATACTCAACAAAATCACTTTGAGTTTCTTCCTATCAACTCGTATTGACGAGACGAACACATCTATAAAGTTAATAAAGTCCTAAATTAATTTTAAATGAATGGAGAATCAAAATATGCTAGGCTTAAGTGGAGAGTTCAATACCTTTGACCAAGAGGTGTGACCTCAATTGGGTGCTTCCAAAAGTTTGAGTTGAGTCCAGAGAGCTCCTATATGAAGCCTTGGGCTATGGTGAAATGCCTATGTATGAAACTGATCGAGGACAATTTGAGGTGTTGATCAAAGTCTATCTTAGGGTGGTATAGTGGTGGGGCTTTTATAAGGAATCTTCTTCTCTCACTCAGGGGATGGTGTTGGTGCAATTAATTTATATTTCATGGAGTTTTGAAGGATGCCCTATTTTGAGCTCAAATTAGGGTTAAAATATTCGCCCTGGTTAGTGGGGAGTAGGGCAGGAGGATGGTTGGATTGAACTCAAGAAGTAATGAAGAAGTTCTGGGAACAAATTGGCAGAGTCTCCCCAAAGAATTTCAACCTCTCCTTCCATGGCTGTGGAGGTTGAGTTTAAATAGAGGAGGCCATGGTGACTACAATGGATGACTGAGGTGGATGGGAGGTTGCTTAGATGGATGAAAGAAAGGTGCAAGTATCCAATTAGGTTGGTGCCACTTGTATGGTTCTAATATTGAGTTTTTGTTTAGGTGGGGCTCTTGGGTTTGGGTTTTCCAGCAGTCAAGGTGGCTGGGCGGCCATGCTCAGGTCACTATCCCACTGAGGATGGTTAGTGGTGGGCTAATGTGAAGCCAAATGGGCTTGTGAATTTGTAGAGGTAATTAATTAAAATGGAATAGGTTTGGGTCAACTTGTGTCTAGCTTGGGTTTAGCCCAATAGAAATGTCTTTGGTGCCTCGCTGTGGCTAACTAATGTCAGGTGAGACAGCTGAAATGGTGTAGAGAGGTCTCTATCCAAAGGATTTTGGCTAATTATTGGCTTAAGTAATTCATGGAAGTAGTTAAAGAGAATCTTAAGGGGGCTTAAAAGTGGCTTATCCTCTTTCCATTAATAACTTGGTGAGGTGGCAAGGCTCACATGGCTCATCTATGGCTTGGGAATGGCTTCATGGCTTCCCTTTTGCTTGGTAATTTTGCATGAAACATATTTTTAGAGTTTGGGTAATTTCTAAATGGTGTTTTCATGACTCCAAAAATGACTAAAGTTACAAATATCATGATGTATGGTTTGATTTAATTGGATGACGAAATGATTTTGTCATGTGGGCTTTTAATTTTAAGGTATTGAAAGTTGGGCTTAGTTTTGATAGACTTTTGGAAATGGTATGGTGGGCTTGAGTTTCAGTTAAATTGGATAAAATTTGGGCCAACCCAATGTTTAAATTACTTTAAGGAGATGTCATGAATAATTTGGAAAGCGTTTCAAGTGATTTTGAATGGAATTAGAAGGCCAATTTGGTGGATTTAGACATATGGTCAAAATTAGAGCCTTTTTATTTGGGTGAAATTGAGCTTTCAATTGGGTCAAATTGGGCTTGTATTTGGTGTTAATTGTTATTATGGATGTTTAATTTTGGTTTGGAATTGAATTTTGGCAATATTGGGGTCAATTTGTTTAACATTGGGGCGGGCTAATGTGGGGGAAAATGGGCCCTTTAGGGCAAGTTGGGGCTTTTGGTAAAAATGAGTCAATTTGATCAAATTTGGTAAATTTATGGAATTATTTGGGTAATGAGGGGTATTTTGGATTTCTTGGGAATATTTGGGATGATTTTGGATTTCTTGGGAATTTATGGAATTATTTGGGTAATAAGGGGTATTTTGGTAATTTTTTGTAATTTTGTGGGTATTTTGGGAATTTCGTGATTTTGGAGAATTTTGGCCAATTTAGGTAGTGGTGAGTGAGTTGAAATGAATTTTGGAAAAATTTGGGAATTTTCGGTAGTTTTGTAAATTTTTGGCAAAAATTAGGGTTGTAAGGGGATTTTGGTAATTTGGTGAGTTTGGCATAGGATGGGCAAGCAAGCCATGAAGCCATGTCAAACTAAAAGGAGCCATATGAGGATTCATTTTGGATGTTAATTATGATGGTCCTAACTCTCTTAGCAAACAACTAGGGGTTTAGGTCTACCCATATGAGCCTTCCAAAAGGAGTGAGGAGACCAAATCAAGGTGTCCTAGGGTTTGGGGTGTGTGAGAAAGTGTAGTGTGTGCAAGCTAGTCTAACCAAGACCAAGCCACCTAGGGTTAGTTCTAAGGCTTGAACATCCTATGGGAAACTTCTCTTGAGCTCCTCCATACTGACCCCACCTACTAAGTGCTAGAGGTTAGGACTAACATGTTGAACTCCAGGATGAGCAGAAAAAAAATTTAAAATTTCTGATGGTGAGGGGTCCCTTTCTAGTCATCTAGGAATAGTCAATAGTAAAGTCCTATGGCTAGAACCTAGGATACTAAAGAGGAAAGTAAACCTCAACCAAAAGTGAGGTCAACAAATGGAACCCCAATAGGTGTGGTGTGTCAGGTAAAACAGACCGCACACATTGGCGTTGAACGACGAGATCAACAAAACCAACATAGATTTCTAAGTCAAAAGATCTAGAAAAAAGAGAACATTTAAGTGACACTTGTTCTCGTTGGGGAATTAGCAAGTGAATATTTGATCAAAACCAAGGATTTGGGAACTCTTGCTGGGAATTATAAAATGGGATTCAAATTATCAAGTTTCAAGTGTTTTGGAGGATGGGAATCAGTACTTAGGTGTTGATACTGAGATGGGAATTGCAATTTGGGTATCAATCCTGGAAAGAGAATTGGAATTTAGGTACTAAACTCAATAAGAAGGGAGTTAAAATTTAGGTACTAATCCCGAGGAGAGGGTTAAAATTCAAGTATCAATCGTGGTAAGAGAATTGAATGCCTTACTCTATTTAAAGTGGACTAAAATCAATCTCAAAAGATTTGAGTTAAGTAATCAGATGCCGTACACCATTTAAGGTGGTCTTAAAACTGATCTTGAAAGATTTTTGTTGAGAATCAGATGTTTTAAAGCATTTAAGGTGGACTTAAAATTGATCTTGAAAGATTTGTGTTGAGAATCAGATGACTTGCTCCATTTAAGGTGGTCTTAAAACTGATCTCAAAAGATTTGAGTTGAGAATCAAATGCCTTACTCCATTTAAAGCAGTCTTAAAACTGATCTTGAAAGATTTGAGTTGAGAATCAGATGCCTTACTTCATTTAAGGTGGTCTTAAAACCGATCTCAAAAGATTTGAGTTGAGAATCGGATGCCATAATCCATTTAAGGTGGTCTTAAAACTGATCTTATAAGATTTGAGTTGATAATAGGACGCCTTACTACTTTTAAGGTGCTCTTAAAACTAATCTCGAAAGATTTATGTCATATTAGGAAGGAAAGCTCGATGACTCACATTTGATATAAGAGGTGACGGGAAATACCAGATTGAGAAGGAAAGATCGATGACTCACATCCGACCTAAGAGTTGACGTGAAAGACCAGGTTGAGAAGGAGAGCTGGATGACTCACATGCAACCCAAGAGGTAGTAGAAAGAGACTAGATTGAGAAGAAAAGCTTGATGAATTACATCCAACTCAAGAGCTGATTGGAAAAGTGTCTCATTACATTAGGGAGGAACGCTCGATGAAACACATCTAACCCAAAAGGTACCAGAAAGAGACCAGATGGAGAAGGAAAGCTCGATGACTAACATCTAACTCAAGAGCTGATTGGAAAAGTATTTCACTACATTAGGGAGGAAAGCTCGATGACTCAGATCCAACATAAGAAGTAGTGCAAGAGACACCATAATGAGAACGAAAGCTCGATGACTCACATCTAACTCAAGAGCTGATCAAAAAATTATTTGACTAGATTGAGGAGGACAGCTCAATGTCTCACATCCAACCCAAGAGGCAGTAGAAAGAGACCAGATTGAGAAAGAAAGCTCGATGACTCACATCCAACTCAAGAGCTGATAGGAAAAGTGTTTCACTACATTGAGGAGGAAAGCTCGATGACTCACATCAAACCCAAGTGGTAGCAGAAAGAGACCAGATGGAGAAGGAAAACTCGATGACTCACATCCAACCCAAGATTTAGTGGAAAGAGACAAAATTGAGAAGGAAAGCTTGATGACTCACATCCAAGTCAAGAGCTGATCGGAAATGTATTTCACTATATTGGGGAGGAAAGTTCAATGACTCACATTCAAACCAAGAGGTAGTGAGAGGGAGTCAGAATCTCGCTACTGACTGCGAGAACAACATAAAAATAGTGTAGAGAATTAGTGGTGTGAAGCTCATAAATATATGACATGTGAAGATTGAAAAATTAACATTTTTTGGGCTTGTTGTTTTATCACATTTAACTATCAAAGTGTATCTTTTCAAAACTTAATTTTCATTGGTTGATTTACTTTTTTCAAAAGCTTGATTTGTTTAATTTAGTTTAGTGCAACTTAAAAATTTAAAAACAAAGGAAATTAAATTGAGCAAATTCCAAAATTCTCATTTTATTGAGATTATTTATATTATGAAATTTTGGACCCAGTCACAGACACTTTGCCAAATAAATAACCATAAAACCATCAAAATTTTAAAAGTTCGGTTTCAAGCAATTTCACATCGGATAATATGTCTTCAAGTAGTAGCCATTAATCGACAACCACTTACACCATCACCATAGGCATTATCTCCCCAAGGAATCTGGTAGAGAGTCACACTGGGGATCTTTTCAAGAAGCTTCATTGTATACAGGTGGTATTCTGCTAGCCTTAGTTTCAAAATCTTATACTGTCCGGTGACTTTTTGGATGACGAGTTGTGAGTCGGCATAAATGACAATAACTGTTATATCCATTGAGATTGCCAACTCTAATCCGGTGATTAGTGCTTCATATTCAACTTTGTTATTTGTACATAGCTCCATCAAGTGGTAGGAGAATATCAGCATGCACTTATCTAGCGTGATGAAAATCAGACCAATTTGTTCTTTTCTCGGTATAGCTGTTCCTGTTCTTTTGTATTTTCTGGCTGATGAAGCTCCATCAAAGTACATCTCCCAGCATTATGCACTGGAGAATTCCATTTGTAATATATGTTCATCTAGCAACTCATCATTAAGTAGGGATCCAGTTGGAAGTGGGTGTGCTCCTAGAAAATTTGCTAAAATTTGTCCCTTGATAGCGTGAAGGGGAATAAAAGTTATGTCAAATTGTAATAAATCATTGACCATCTTGCTAGACGTCCGAAAAGTGTTGGTTGGGTAATCAAATGTTGCAATGGATTAACTTTTGCAATAAGGGTAATTTTATGAAAAATCATGTAATGCCAAAGCTTTTGTGCAGCAAAAATTAAAGCTAGATAGTGCTTCTCAATGGGTGGATACTTTACCTTCGTCGATATTAGACGGTGACACAAGTAGTAGAGCACATTTTCTTTACCCTTGTCATTGACCTGAGCTAATAGGGCTCCGAGAGAGTTGTCTAAGATCGCGATATAAAGTATCATTGGTTTTCCTAGGATAGGGGCTTCCAAAATAGGAGGTGTCATTAAGAATTACTTAACGTTCTCAAAGGCCCGCTGACATTTCTCCTCCCATACTAATCTGACGTCCTTTTTAATATTGCCGAGAAGGGCTAACACCTACTTGAGAGAATAGAAATAAAGCTTCTTAGATATGCCAACTTCCTTTGGAAGGAGTGTACTTGTTTTAAGGTTTTGGAGGAGGCATTTCTAAGATAGCTTTAATCATATCTGGTTTGGTCTCGATTCCTCTATGATGGACAACGAATCTTAGAAATTTCCCGAAGGTGATGCCGAACACGCACTTTAAGGTATTCATCTTAAGATTATAGTATCATAATCATTCGAACACGATCCTCAAATCATACAAATGGTCTATTTTATGTTTGCTCTTAATGACCAAATCATCAATGTAGCACTCTATTTGGTTGTTAATGAGATATTCAAAGATTTTTTTCATAACTCGTTGATATGTTGCTTCGGCGTTCTTTAACCCGAATGGCATCACAATGTAGCAGAAAATCTTAATCGATGTCTTGGATGCTGTAAGTATTGTATCCTCTAGAACCATCTTGATTTGGTTATATCCTAATGATCCATCCATGGACGAGAAAATCTCATGTGTCAAAGCAATGTCCACCATCATTTTTGATATCGAAAACAGAAATTCATCTTTTGGACATGCCTTATTTAAATCCCTGAAGTCGACACTTACAAGGATTTATCCATTTTCTTCTTAACAAGCACAATGTTAGCTAACCACATGGGGTGTTGCTCTTCTCGTAAAAAGTTAGCATCTAACCCCAAATGTTAATTCAATTTCTCCCATGAGATCCTTCTGATTCTTTACTTTTATTTATCACAACCTCACGAGAGAAGACAATTTTCTTTGGAGGTGCGTAGTAGGCATCGCCTTCATGAATGCCAACTTCATGAACTGAAAATTGTTGTAAATCTCCCTTGGTGCAATGTTCTTGTCCATTCTTGTAATATTTAATGCACTGATGTAGAGAGAATGGAGCCATGTTGTGCTCATGAATCCATTGTCAACCAATTAAAGCATTGAAAGAGGTCTCGGCACCGATGATATGGAATTTTATGGTAGTTCCTAATTCTCCAACTTTCATAAGTAATGTAACTGTCCAAGGGCTTTTTCTCCCTTCTGGTGAAATCCTTTTAACATCATTTTATCGGCTGTAAGCTCTTAAGCTTCAATATCCAAATATTTTAATTTATGTGGACTTGTTAAGTTATGTGATTCTCCAGGATCCACTAAAATGCTTGACAACACAAATCTGTCGATGTAGATAGAGATGTAGAGCAATCGGTTGTGGTCAAAAGTACCAAGAAACAAGTCTTCATTTGTGAAGGTTATCCAAGGGTGTTCCTTTAACGAGCAAATTTCATTAAATTATGTGCTAGCCAATTGTGCTAAGCAAATTTGTAGGTCAAGTAAGGCTATAATCAGAAACTCTCTCATCTCCTTTGACAGGATTAGAGCCTCGTAGATGCTTAATTTAACCGACAATTTTCTATGATGAGCTAACACATTATAATCCATTTTATATAACCTTCCAATTTTTACTTGGTCATGTGGCTCTTCCACTGGCGGAGGTGGAGATAGCTATTCTTGGGGGACTATTTGTTTTTCTTTACCCACTGGAGCTGACCTCGAGGGTAAAACTTTTTTATTCCTTAGGTTTATATCTGTGATATCTTATCCTTTTTGTGATATTGTAAGTAAATTTTTTGTTGCTTCTTCTTCATCGGAAAGATCTAAATTGATGGTGAGTGGTGTGTCATGACGCTCGAGGACTGGCTCCTCACACCTGGTGTTATGGTAACAGGTGTCGTCAATGTCTTCTTCATTCTTGTTAATAGGTTCATCGGACTTAAGTATGATTTGAGGATTGGTTTGGGAATAAAGATTGGAGTTAGATTGAGCAAAGTCATTTTTGTTATCACTAGAAACAGGTAAAATGTACCAGAAATCATAATCATTATATTCATAATACCTCACTAGGGCAAAAAGATAATCATACATGGTCAGGGGTTCGAGGATTTTCTTCCCTAAATCTAAGACAACCAATCTACCAGAGGTAGCCCCTATCCTACCCCCAACCTATCGGTCTTCACGACTTTGTTCTTCTCTATCCTTTTTGGTTGCAGTGGTTTCTCTGGCAAAATCTTCATCTTGGGTTGAGCAGGCTGTAGACTCTGAACGATTACTTGTCCTGAAGCAGTCTGAATCTGATCAAGTAACTTATTAGATGAATTGCTCCAAACTATACTCCATCCATCTTTTTTTTGCATATGGATCTATCAGAGCAATCGGTTCGGTCAAAATCACATTTACAGAACCTTTTTCATGTTCTTTTAAATATTCTTTCCGGGTCATTATATTCCCTTCTTTAAGATTTTTCTGGAGCCAATCCTTGAAGGTGAAACACTCCTTTATATTATGTCCAAGCATTCTGTGGTACTGGACTGATCTTTCTCGTCAACTTCCTCAGATTTCATTGGATGTAGCAATTTGAAGTCATTCTTCTTCATCAGAATTCTGAACATTTTCGGTACAATTTCATCTTTCAAGGAATATACTGCTTTTTTTCATTCCAAAAGGCTCAGATGCTTCTTATTTTCTATTCAATGTGATCCTCCTTGATGTGACTGCTGGCTAGACTGGCCATATTATTTTGTTTCTTGTTGAGCATGTTGTGATGATGGCTGGGAACTTTCACAAGAATGTTTTACCTGTATTTTCATTGGCTGCTTTCCCTTATCAATAGTTGCCATTATCTTGGACTTCTTCATAAATATTTAAGATGTTATGACCTTTACTGATTTCTCTGAAGAATCCATGCGTTTAACTTTCTCTTGTAGATTTCTAGTTTTGCTGAGTAGTTTCTCGAAGGACTTGATGACGAGTCCCTTAAGCATGAAAGCTACTAACCCTTGGATGCTTTTGAGTAGGATCTCAATTGTATGATGTTCCTCTAGCTAAGGTACACACTTTATGCTATAGTTTCTCCACCTCAAGATATAATCTACTAGAGTCTCATTAGACTTTGGCTTTTCTACAATGAGATATCCAATGAAAACATGATGCTGCGCTATGAAAAATCTCTATATAAACAACTATTCTAATTTGGAGAATTTCTTCACTAATCCTTTTGGTAGCTCATCGTACTAATCAAATGCTATCCTTGATAAGCTGCTGACAAACTGACGGAAAAGAAAGACATTGTTACCTTGGGTATTACCACAACTAGTTTGAAAATGCACTATGTGCTATCTAGGATTTCTAGTCCCTTAAAATATATTAAAGTTTGGTGACAGAAAACCTTTAGGGTAGGGTACAGCATCAAACTCCTTTGGGTAGGGCCTATCCATTAAAATCAATGCACCTTTCTTAGATTGTGCTAAGGCCACCCGAACATGTTCAACCATTTGTTTAAATTCTTTTTCTAGTATGACGCACGGTGGAGAATCCTTCTTCTGTTGATCGTCTCTGTTAGCCAAAGTAACTTCCCTCCTTTCATCTGTGATATGTACAATCTCTGGCTGATTGAATTCCAGAGAAGCTAACTGTTGTGCTTGAGACTATCCATGAACTGTTGCCATGACAGCCTTTGAAGTGGCCATCTCTTCCATTCTTTTCTCCATTTGGTTGATTTGCTCATCCCTTAGTATAACACCCGTACACAGATCATCTATGACGTTCCCTTTAAGGATAGGTTAGGTTTCACGTGCAGATCTAGCGTCTCTGGTTCGATGACATGAATTTCCATGAAGTCTTTATCAAGATAGTCGTTAAAGTCAAAATCTTGATTATCATCATCAACAAAAACCCCATGTTCTCGGGCTAACTCAGAAATCTCGATCAAAGCTTCTCAACCTTTTCTTCAATTAAAGATTCTTGTAACATCTTAAGGTCTGGGGGACTCTACTAAACATCCTCCATTTGTTCATCCAACTTGGTAGCAATAGCTGCAACGATGTTGGATACTTTAGACCCTTGCTTCATTACTTGTTCCTTCCCTGTGGCTCATTAAACCGTATTGATACTATGAATTTAGGTACCCATACCTTTTTTTTCAACAGTAATGTCTTAAGATAGGGTGTCTCAATAGAGGCATATGTATGTCGAAGAGAGGTATCACCTTGGTGAAGACCAGCTATGCTATCGGGCAACCTCTTCATATTTTCCTTCGGAACTTTAGAAACATCCCTATGACTAATAATTAGTAGAATTCTTGGACTCAGACGTGACTTAACCGGTCGACGATTTGTAGGTCTTTGAGTAGAAAAGGTAGAATCGGTGGTGAAGATGGTAGTATCAACACCGCTTCCCAGGCGGAACCTGACGGGAATGCGAGCAGGCAAAGTTTTAGTTGATTTTTTAGATCGTATGACAGATCTGACATCTCTTGGGATTTCTATCTTCACTTGAGGGGATATTAGACATCCCACTCACTTAAGTAATTCACCGACTGAACAACCCACTTTGGTTGCTAGTCTTTGGAATACTATACTGACTCGGGTGATAGGAGTGGGCTTCTTTCTCTCCCCACCATGTCCATGAGGTAACAGTAAAGTAGAAGCAATCTTTTGGATACTTTATACCATTTCGTGTCCATTGAGGGATGTAACCTACTCCCTTGCATAAATGGATAAGCCTCCAAAAGTTCCAAATCCTCCTGGTGAGCAATTTCATCAACAAACATTTTCTCATAAATTTGAGCTTTAGCAACCCTCCGGACATTTCAGTTGCGGTTGCTTCTTTGAGACCGAGTTAATGATGAAATCTTTGAACATGATCCAATTTCAAACACTAATGGCGGGATAGTGAATCCTTTGGTTCTATCTTCAATTATCATGACCTATTTTCCCTTAGTAGAAGCGGGAACAAAAATCTTAACATGTGCTGGGGCAGTAGTCTACACCTTCTTGTAAGAAGACAAATCCTGGGGACAGACAGGTTTAACTCAACAGGTGGCTCCTGAGCTTTCGGAGTGGTAACTTTCATTACGATAAAAGGATCGTTTCCAAGCAAGACTTCAAGTTCATCAAATTTGGCTCCAAATATGATGGTGGAAGACATCGCGGCTTGTCAATAGGTTGCACGAGAAAGTGAGCGTTGGGAATGACATTACAGTAGCTTCAAAAGGAAAGCTCCGGGGTTTGTTATCTTGCAACAGCTTTGTACATCTAGTGAAAGAACTAAAAATTTAAAATGGTTGATATGTAGACTGGGCAAGTCTTTATTTAATTTTACTTTGTAAAAATTACTTTGAAATTTAGTAAAAGTAACCTTGAAAATAGGAGCATTTAATTAATTACATAAAGAAGGTTTAAAGAGCAAGTGTAGAAGACACAATTTTATTCAATTTGCAAAATAGCAAACCAAACTTGAAAGGGAAAATGAGTTTAGGACCTAGTGCGGGATTGAATTCACAATGTATATCGCCCAGGCGGAACTAGTCCACCAACACACCTATTGAGGGTCCGACCCCACACAAAGATTCACATTCCTAGTGAAATCCTGAACCTCTCTTTCCAAAGGTGGATGCACAGATGATCCTGAAGTTTGAAAGAGTTGACCTTACTTACCCAAGAAAGAAATGGGTGAAGCATGCCAATGGAGAAAGGGAAATTTAGTCCATAAGGGACATGGACACATTACCAATGTATGAAGACAAAATTCCCTGATTTAGATGAAGAGTGAAACTAGTCTCCAACGGAGTCACCAGAAGCTGTCAGAAGTATTTTTTTAGGGGCGTTGTCCTGTGGAAGCTATCAGTAGCCGAAATCAGAATCTCGTCGCCCGCTTTCGANGCAAGTGCATTAGGGAGACCTCTGAAGGTTGATGCTCTTACATATAACAAAGCTAGACCAGCTCTAGCTAGATTCCTTATAGAAAGAGATGTAACCCTCCCTGAAATTAAAAGGCTCTAGATTGGTACTGATAAAGAGGGGTTTTGGCAGAATGTGGTTTTAGAATAGAAACCATATTATTGCTACCACTGTAAGATGTTTGGACACACTAAGGATAGATGCTTCAGGCTTCACCCTCCTCCAAAGAAAAATTTGTCTACTCAGGAAAGGATTAATCAACAACTCCTCCAGAACCTACAGTTTGTGTGGAACCCTCTCCAACTGGGATTTTAGATGATGTGTTGGGCACGCCCAAAAGCTCAACAGCTCCTTTTAGCTCCAATGCTCTTACTAATTTATCTCCCAGATACTTCAGGGAGGAGGAGAATCAAATAAATATTATTACTCCCCTAACTAATTCACTAGATGTAAGTGAGGCACATAAGGAGAATAGCCAGAAAGATACTACAGTCACAGAAGTCCCTGAGAAGAGAGATATAGCTGAGATGAAACTCCTATTGGAAGAGGAATGACAAACACAAAATCTAAGAAGAAGAAAAAGTTACTATCAGAAGTTCAGAAAGTAAAATAATGGGAGTAATGGGAGCACAGGTGCCCTGAAGATTGGAGGACCTCCTTCTTCTAGAGGAAGGACCAGATGAAGATCTCAGCCTTCTCTCCACTTCAATCCCTCCAATGATTAATATGTTGTGTTGGATTATAAGGGGCATTGCCCATCCCCATTATTTAAGAATACTGATTTATCTCAACAAAAAATACAAACTATGGTGTTTTGCTATACTTGAACTAATGGTTCAGCAAAACTCCCATAGAATTATTAACAAATTCCATGGATTTTATCATTATTCTAACAAGAATAATAAAATTTGGTTCTTTTGTAGGAAAGAAATACAGTGGAGCATTCTTATTAACCATCCACAGTTTATACATCTCTCACTTTTGGTTCAGGGCCACCTGGAGTATGCAACCTTTATTTATGCTGGAAGTCTCAAAGCTGTAGACAAGAGCTTTGGGAGGGCTTACATCTCATAAGTACAAATATGAACTCTCCCTGGATGGTAGGGGGAGATTTCAATTGTATCACTACTGCAGCAGAGAAATCTGGGGGGAGACCTCCCAATCTGTCCAAAATGACTTTCTTCAATGATTAAATTCAGCAAGCTGGCTTGTTTGACTTGGGGTACCAGGGTCCTAAATTCACTTGGAAAAGGGGTCTATTGTGGGAAAGACTTGACAGGGTGTTAGTGAATGACTGTTGGCATAAACACTACCTCCTAACTTTTGTTACTCACCTAACCCTCATTGGTACTGATTATATACCACTTCTTATATCTATTACTTCTCCTACAATACCACATATAACCTCCCTTTCAGATATCTTAATATTTGGTCCACTCACCCCCTTTTTACCAGCTGTGTTGCTTCTAATTGGATGGGTTCTGATCATACTGACCCTTTTATCAAACTCAGCCTCCTTCATCTGAAAACAAGCAAAGCTTTGAGAAAGTAGGGTTGGGAGACTTTTGGGAATGTCTTTTCCAATGCCTTATCTGCCGAAGAGGAAGTAGGGAAACTAGAAGTTGTTTTTTAGAATGAAACTTCCACTGAGACTGATCTGCTTACTGTCCAGACTAATCTGTGTAATCCTATTGAAATACAAGATATGCTACTCAAACAAAAAGCTTCTATTAACATTTTTACTGAAGGTGACATAAACACAAAGTTCTACCATGCCTATATAAGCTACAAGAGGAAGTGCAATACCATTTGC
The DNA here is from genome assembly GCA_002079205.1 of Phalaenopsis hybrid cultivar. Taxonomy (NCBI): domain Eukaryota; kingdom Viridiplantae; phylum Streptophyta; class Magnoliopsida; order Asparagales; family Orchidaceae; genus Phalaenopsis; species Phalaenopsis hybrid cultivar. The sequence continues at coordinate 59,855 of JXCR01104404.1, read as the reverse complement.
TCTATTTACTCTTCTGAGGGTAGATGGATTAATGACAATGATCTTATTGCTTTAGATGTTGTTAAGTACTACAGCTCCCTACTGAACTCTTCAGTTGATCTAAACACTGACTATGAAAACTATTTTACTGAAGAATTAAATTACGCTAATCAGCTCAATCTCACTGAACCCGCTTCTGATGAGGAAATTTGGGATGCCTTAAACACCATTGACAGCTCCAAAGCTATTGGCCGTGATGGTTTTACTGCTGTCTTTTATAAAATGCTTGGCACATTATTAAGAAGGAGGTAATTTAGGCAATCAAGAGCTTCTTCAGGGGGGTCAATCTCCCTAGCTATTTTGGAGACACTTCTATTGTGGTAACTCCTAAAGGAGATCTGCAGAAGACTTGGGAACACTACATGCCTATCAGCCTTAGTTCTATCATAAGTAAACTCTTCAGCAAGATCATAGTAAGAAGACTCCAACCTCACCTTGACAAGATTATTTGCCCAAACCAGACTACATCCAATAAGGGGAGATCCATCACTGATAATGTGTTGCTGGCACAAGAGCTCATTCTGGATTTGGATAAAATCAGTAAGAGGGCAATATTATTTATAAATTAGATATTAAAAAGCTTATGACACCATGGATTGGAAATTCATTTTGGGGATTCTTGCAGCCAAAGGTTTTCAACCTGAATTCAATAAACTCATCCACAAGTGTCTCATTAAATCACAAACACTTTATTCTTATCAATGGCAAAGCCTGGGGTTCTTTCACAGCTACCAGAGGGCTCAAACAAGGTTACCCACTTTCCCCCACTATCTTTATTATTGCTATGGATTACTTCCCTAGAATGCTTGTCAGGTCCATCCTCAACCAACAATACTCCAGATTTCATCACAAATCTAATATGGCTATTCCTCACCTCATGTATGCTGATGATATTATGATATTCTCTAATGTTTATAAAAATGCAGTTAAAAAATTCTATCAATGTCTGAAACAATTTCAAAACTACTATGGGATGGAGTTTTGCCCTACAAAATGCCACCTTATCTTTAACAAGAGTGCTTCTTCCATTTGTAAACATTGGATCTCTGATTACACTGGATTTTCCATTGCTAAAGTCCCCTAAAAAATATTTGGGGGTCCAACTCACTTGGGGGAGATCTAAGCTGACCCAATTTGATGAGGTTTTTCAGAAAATTCAAAAAACCTTATCCAGCTAGTCCCATTCTTTCCTGTCCAATGGGGGTAGAATTACTCTTCTTAAGGGTATCCAAACTACCTTCCCCTCATATATTCTCCAAACACATTACATGAACAAAAGCACTCAAATTCAGTTAGAGAGAGTCTTTAACAGATTCTTATGGGCAGGTCAAAGACAGCAGCTCCACTGGGCTTCTTGGCAAAAGGAAGCTAAACCTATCATGGCATGTGGGATGGGGTTCAAGGGACTTCACAAATCATACAGATTAATTTCTATAAGATGTGGATTAATTTCAGAGCCCAAATTTCCCTATAGGCTAAGTTCATGAAAGGAAAATACTGCAAGGGCCAACACCCTTCTCTCATCTCCAAAAAGCTGGGGGACTCCAGAATTTGGACTAATATGATTAAAATTAGACACCTAGCTAAAGAAATGTACATTTGGGATTTGGGGAATGTTCAAGTGAACTTCTGGCTAGACCGTTGGTGTCCTAAAGACTGGCTAGGCCCCCCCTCTGAATTCAACCCTCACCTTTATCTTTATGATCTTTGGGAGGGGTACTCCTGGTCTGTCACTAAGCTCCAATCCATTATACAAGAGCCCCACCTATCTCAAGTTACTAAGATTATTTTTGATAAGGGCAGGAAAGACAATATTATCTGGCATAACAATGCTAACCAAAGTTTGACTAAAGCCATCTATGCCAAAATTTACTGTTGGGATCAAGTCCCTTTGGGTGAAGCCATTTGGAACAGATATCTATCCCCGTCTATATCCTTCTTTTGTTGGAGGTTCTTCAACAACCTTCTACCAGCTGATGACATTCCTAAACTAAAGGGCTTGAGAGGGCCTTCTAGATGCTATCTTTTCCTGAGATTTGAAGAGGACAATAATCACCTATTTTTTAACTATGAGTTTGCTCAAGAGGTGTGGAAAGCACTCCTTACTAAGATTAAAGTTGAGGGCTTGGACAAGGACTAGTCCAGTCTCAAAGATGGATGGCATAGCTGGAAAAGTAAAAAAGGTGATTCTATCTCTTTTATTGTGGACTGGTTCTTGTGGATGTGCAGAAACAGCAGAAAACAAGAAGATAAGAGTATTCATCACCCCAAGGTTACTAGAAACTGTGTTTCCTACTTAAACAAGTTGATTCAACTCAACAACTTTCCTAATATCAGCTTGCCTCAGACTACTGTAACAAAAAGTCACAACAAGATTGAGAAAGTCATTTAGCAATCTCCTGATCCACAAACCATGAAGATTATTACTAATGATAGCTTTTCTGAATGGGGTGCTCGGGTGGGGGGGGGAAGTTTTCAGAGATTCCTCCAGCAAATTTTTGTTATTCTTTCATGCTCCTACTAAGGCCCATGATGCTCTAGAGTTGAGCATATTGCTCTTTACTGGGCCCTTACCTTTGCACAGAAAGCTGCATGATATAAATTGTGGATTGAGGTGGAATCTTTTCAATTGATTACTTTCCTCACCACAGAACAGTTGTCCTCTTGGCACCATATGAAATGGAAACAGAAAATTGACAATATCAACATGCTCTTTAAAGTCTATATGTCTTTTATATATAAGGAAGGAAACCAACCTGCTAATTGGCTTGCCAGACATGGCTTTTATGCTAACTCGATCTCTGTTGCAACAAGGCCTCCCACCCCTCTTGCCCTCCTGCTCCATGGTGATAAGTTGGAGACTCCTCATCTAAGATTGAAGGCTAATCAACGCAAAGATCTTTAGTCTTTTGGGTCTTCCTCTTCTTTTTTATCATTATTTAGTTTCACTAAACTCTTGTTTGTCTTAGTATTAAGGATTGGTCACCCTCTTGGTCAATTGTTCTGGTTTATAGTTAGAGGACCTCTCCAGCAGAATCTTTTGCAGTGCTTTTAATGATCAACACGAATGGAGCCGAACAATGCTCCTTCCATAATATATATATATATATATATATATATATATATATATATATATACATACATACATAATTTTTTTTAGAAAAATATGAAATCAAACTAATCCCATATCTTTCAAAGTTTAGATGAAAGAAAAACACAAGCTATGTTACTACATCTCAAGCTATGTATCTATCTCGAAAGATAAACACAAGACTTGAGGGTGAGGTTCTATCAAATAAAATAAGAGATGTATGACATACATTTGGTATTGAAAACCATTTTTATTTATAAGCCGACAAGTTCCTCTATTAAATATTAAAAATTAAAAAGGGTTTATAATAAGCTGGGTTCTTAAAATTTTCCTATAAAGGCAAGACTTTATAGTTAATTACATCTTAGATAACCGAAGTCCCCTAAGAAAACACTCGAGAAAAATTAGGGGATATTGTCCTCAAGAATTTCAGAGGATAGGACTTTTCAAAGAGATTTGACAAAAAGGTGTAAAAGGGGAGTGGCTCAAATTTAGAACCCTAATTTTTAGAATCCAAAGGAAGAAGAACTAGAAGATGTCACGGATCCCGAGGAGAACCTCAGTGACTTCCCAGTCTATCTTATGGTTTGGCTTTTGTTCAGAGGATAGATATTTAAATGTTTCATCCTACCAATTTTATTAATTAGGGCTTACATTATTGTGAAATGATCACATAAATAGCCTGGAAGATGAGAGGATTTAGTTCATATCGAAAAACAACCTCAGAATTCTAAAGCGAGTTAGGGCTTATATTTTATTGTAGGACTATAAAAATTCTAAAGAAAGGATTTATGCCACACTATACGAACAACCTCGAAGTCCTATGGTTTGATTATTTAATTCTAAAGAATGGTTTAGCTAGTGTAGATATTTTTTATGTTGAAGATGGCCACACTGCCCACAATGCTAGCTACAAGCTCCTCGTTATGGGGAGTTTAAGTTTTCTAATGTTTGAAGTCTTGATTTCAAGTCAAATGTTTCCTAAGGTCATGGTTACTTAAATATTATGGGGAATATTAAATTTGATTAGAGCAACATCGGTTAGGATCCTCCGGTTCCCTTTTTCTAACATCATTATTTTCTTTCGGATTCACTTAGTCCAAGTGAATTTACTAAACTCAACTTAATGAGTTCCATAATTTCATTCAGACTGTGAGAAATCTCATTAGCAACCGTAGGTTACCTGCTCCAAGTGATTCCCGATCATTCGATAGAGACTTTTTAGGTTAGTTGCAATTTTAATTTTGTTTTATTTGTGATTCAATTTTGAGTTATCTTATATTTTGATTGTTGTTGAGGTGAATTTTATCTTATTTAATTTTTAATTATGATTTTGACATGCAGGGTGACTTTAAGCATGCAAGCAAGATACAAGAGGTACGAAAAAGTAAATGCAATAACTTAAAAACGTACTTGTCAATTCTTATTGCTCCTCTACCTGAAAGGTTAGCTTTATCAATATGTATATACTTTTTGCAAGAAATTCAAATTGCAGGAGTAGATGAATGTATAGCCACCGAACCCCAAGTTATGACCTTGTTGAGTCTCAGAAGAGCTTAGGGGATGATTTTTAGAAAAAAATTATGGCAAGTTCAATTTATCCTTCAAAATATTCAAGAGATTTCAAAATTCTTGCAGCATGACCCTGAAAAACTTTGAAGATTTCTTGAAATATTTCGAGTTCATTTTGAACTTATCATATAGTTTTATCAATCATCCTAGGTTAAGCTAAGGTTATCCCATTGCTCAGGGAAACTTGATGTTTTATTTATCTCAAGGCTAGGACACTCAATTAATCAATCGATATTTCATTTAAGAGTTACGAAGGTAGGTGCCCTCAGGCAAATTTAACTAAGTAAGAGTTTTGGTTCCCAAAGTTAAAATCAGGCTTGTAGCATAGAAAAAATGTGCCAATCATTAAACATGTTATCTTCTAAATCCAATCAAATGAGTTTAAATGTCATGTTTAGGTCACTACCAAGCCCTGAGCAATCACAATAGATGACATGGCAATTAACAACATTTTGATTTCATGCATTGTTATTGAAAGATTACATTATCATTAATCATGAGCTTAAAATCAATGGAATATTATCTTTCTAACTCAAACCCATTACTTGAGAATCATTTAATTTTGATTGACTTGCAAGTCATGATAATAAGGGAATTTACAACTTTTTTCTTATTATGGAAAAGGTGGCAAGTGAGTTTCTACCTTTTAATCCCATTGTATTTCAATCATCCAAAAATATTTATTAGGATCAAAATTACCCATTTTCCCTTTATGAATTCTAAATTTTGATTAAGGAACCAAAATCTAAAGCAACCCCTTTTGCCTTTGAGGCTCTTCACCTCATAACTCATTAATCAAAATTTAAATGACTTTGAGAATTTAGAATGTCCTATCTGTGGGGTCAATTAAGATATCAGAGGAGAAAATATTTATATTTAGAAAGTAGTATTTTCAAATTTGATTTACTTAACTATCCAAAATAAAGTTTTTATTCATGAGAAAAGTATTAGAGGTCCCTGTAGGTCAGAGAAACACTTGAACAAAGTTCCATAAATTTTTTAATTAAATTCTTATCATTATTATTCAATTTTGAATCAATTTTAATGATTTAGTTAAATGTAAAATAATGTTTTAATAACAAAATTTATATCTATATTTTTATTAAACCTCTCTGAGTTCAGAGAACTCAGAGAAATAAATTTTGTATTTTTAAGATTATTTATTTCTTTATTATAATTATTTTATTTGGAAAAATAGGGAAATTTCATTTTTAAACTTTTAAAATTTGTTTTTAACTTAGAGAAATTATGAAAAGTGTTTTAATGAGTCCTAGGTGATCAAGAAACTAATAGGGACATTTTTAAATATTTTTTTATATTTTTGGTATTTTTAACTATTTTTAATTGTTTTTTAATTTAAAATAAAACTAAAAAATAAAGTATTTAATAAAAAAATGATTTTTTTTTTCTTAAGTGCTCCTGATCATAAGGGATTCAGAGAAATACTTTTCTTAATTTTCTCAAGTGTATTTAATTTAATAAAATTTTGTTTGTACATAAATACAAGGTTTCTTAGAAAATCAACTTTAGTGCTCAAACTTAGTCAAATAATTTATAAATTTTTATAGTGGGTAAACATGATTTTTATACGTAGTGTGGAATTAATTTTGTCAATTTTTTGTTAGTATTTAATTTACATAAATTAAACCAAGATATATACATTTAATTAATCATAAAAATGTACCAAATAATTGAAATCATCATGACATTTTTCCTAAGCATCTCTGACCATAAGAAACATAGTAAAATTTTTCCCATAATTTTCCTAATGATATTTTAATTTATATAGTTAAAATAAGTCAAAATGCCCATCCTAGCTTGAAAATTAGGGTTAGAGGCACAAAGATGTTCTCTGACCTTGAAAAAATCAGAGAACATCGCCTTTGTCATAAAGAATGAACCCTAAAAATTTCAAGCCATGGTGAGCAATGCTTGATAATAATGAATTAAAATACTCTAGAGAATATTTAATTCATTAAAAATGAGAGAGTCAACAAATAATTTTTATTTTTAATCCACAACATTCTCCTCTGTTCACTAGCAAGGGGGTATTTTTATTTTATTACTTTTATTTTTTTAAAGAAATATATGGATTTTCAAAGTTCTAGTATTTAAAATAAATCCATAAAATTCATATTTTTCTACTTATACATGCGACACCACCTAAACCTACGATGTCTACGAAAAGCCACATGGCACTCTTCCATTCAACGCCGCCAGCACTTCAGGGTCTCCTCAACTCGCGGTTCACGTATCATCTCTTCATCTGGCTCCATCACAACCGTCCATTGAATAAACACGTGATTGGACGACCTCCATTCATCGTCCCCAAATGAGCTAAATTGAGAACCATTCAAACTAAAACCTTAAGATCTTTGTATAAGCTCAACCAAATCGCATGGGGTTTGTTTCTAAACCTTCATTTACTCATGATGAGCATATCTATATGGCTTATACAATATAAAATACAGTAAAGAGGTATGGAGAATAGATTTAAGCTCGGTTTAGGGTTAAGGTTCAATACCTTTGTCTAAGAGGGGAGCCCTCAATCACATGATTTTGACAGCTTTGATTGGATCCAATGAACCTCCAGATGAACTCCTAGACCTTGGCAAATTGTCTAGATATGATTTTGATCAAAGTGGATTTTAGGTATTGGTCTAGAGCTGTGTTAAAGGCTCTCTATGATGGGACTTTTTGGGGAAATCAACTTCTCTCAATCATGGATGGTGTGTGCACAATTAATTGAAGTTTGGTTAACTATAGAGCTGTGGAGAAATTTATCCTAGTTTTGGGGCAGATTTCAGTGAATAAATTGGCTCTGTAGAGTGGCTATGGGTGGCTGAGAGCAGGGGTATTACACTTACGAATGTTTGAAGAAGCTTTCTTGAGATTTCGGCAGAGTTTGCCCAAGGTTTCAAGCTCTTTTCTATTTGGCCAAGGAGTGGTTAATTTAAATCGATGGTTGGATGGTGGGTCTTAGGGCTACAAATTTGGTGCTAAAGCTTGTTAAGGTGGATGAAAGAAAGGTTCTAAGGGCCAATGGGAGTGAGCCAAGTTTGAGAGCTCAAATTTTTTGTTTTTGCCATTTGGGGCTCCCTTGGGCTAGCTGTTTATGGCAGCTGAGGTGGTGGCTGGCCAGGGTTCAGTCACATCTTGGCTAAAGGTGGTCAAGGACTGGCCAATGATGGTTAACACCTAATGGTAAGGTATGATGGAGAAGATATTTCAAGTTTAGGCAAAAAATTGGCAAAATCCCTTAAATCAAGTGACCATTGCTCCATAGCTCTTTTAGGGTGGGCTAGGTGGGTCTAGCCTGGTCATTAGGCTCCATTTGGTGGCTCTGGTATCACTAATTTGGTCATTTAGGCATGGCTTAATCAATTTTGGTGTATGGGTCCAATTTAGGTTGGGCGGTATTGAAGTTGGGTTTGGGTTTGGCTAGCCATGAATTTGAGCAAAATTAATTGAGAAAAATAATGTGGATGATTGTCACAAAGAGTTTAGAAAAGATTTTGAGTGATTTTAAATTGATTTGGTGGGTCAATTTGAAGGAATTAGGGCATTTGGTCAATTTGGGGAAGTTAGGTTAGAGTTGGGTTTAGGTTGGGCTAGAGTTGGGCTAAGTCCAAATTGAGAGTTAGAAATGGTCTTAAGTAAGTTCATGAAGGGTTTTCAATATTAATTGGGTGTCAATTTTGGGGTTTGGTCATTCAATTTGGTGGAATTTGGGCACATGGCTAAATTGGGGCAAATTTGGAATTTTTAGATTTGGGTTGAAATTGAGTAAAATTGAAGTTTGAATAAGGCCAATTGAGTGTTCAATTTGGTGCACGAGAATGCTTCAAAGGGTTTATGATGCATAATTAGAGCAATTGGAAGGATTTGGGGGTTCAATTGAGTTGGATTTTGATTTTAGGCACTTGTCTAAATTGGGGCAAATTTGGGAATTTTAGATTTAGGTTGAAATTGAGTTAAATTGAAGTTTGAACAAGGCCAATTGAGTGGGATTTTAGTTTTAGGCCAAATTGGGGCTTTTTGATTTGGGTTGAAATTGGAATCAAATGTGGGTCAATTGGACTTGGATTTGGTTTGAATTGAGCTTTATCATGATGAATTTGAATTTAGAATTTAAATTGAGGGGAATTAGGGTCAGATTGATGGACATCTAGGGTGAATTGGAGAAATTGAGCCTTTTAGGGCAATTTGGTGCTTTGGTCAAAGTTGGTCAAATTCATCAAATTGGGTTCAATTGAATGGTCCAAATTAGTTTTGGTGATATTTTGGATTATTTTGAGGGTTTTGGGAAAGATCGGGCCACCAATTGGGTCTTTGTAATTTTTGCAAATTTGAGGGTATTTTTGTAATTTTGGCAATTTTAGGATGTTCTCGTCAATTTTGTTGGTTTGAGTTGGTTTTGAAATGATTTTTGGACAAGTTTGGGTATTTTGGGTGACATTAGGAATTTTGGTCAAATTTGAGATTTGGCGGTCTTTTAGTAAATTGGGTAGATTTGGGGCAAAAGCCTAAGTTTGGTATATTGGTGAAAGTGAGGTGCCAAACACCCTATTTGAGTCATGGACCATTGGAATCCTCTACTTTGGATCATTCATGTATTGGTCTGGGCTAGACATTAGCCTAGGGATAGTGGGTCTAGGGGACCATCTACGTGTGTCTCCCATAAGATTAAGGGATCAAAGTCAACAAGTTTGGATTTAGGGATGTGAGTGGGATGTGAATGAAAGTGAGTGTAAGTGAGTAAACTAGCTACAGACCAACACCCAGGGTGAATCCTAAGGACAACCAGTCCTATGGAGATGGACTTTGAGCTCCTCTATGTTGACCCCACCTACTAAGTGCTTGAGGTTAGGACCAATACGTGAAATTTCAAGTTAAGCAAAGAAGAGTTTAGAATCTCTAATGGTGAGCGTTACTTTCTAGTCTTCTAGAAATATTCAATAGGAAATTCTTATGGCTAGACCCTTGGTTACTAAAGAGGAGAAAGCTATACCTCAACCAAAAGTTAGGTCAACAATTCTGTATGGTCCTTCCTGATATGACTGTTGGCTAGACTAGCCATACTGCTGTGTTTGTTGATAAGCATGCTACGAAGATTGTTGGGAATTTTGGTGAGAATGCTTTGCCTCTATATTTCTCTGTTGCATTCCCTAATCGACCGTTTCCACTGTCCAAGACATCTTCTCGAATATCTTGGTCGTCCTGGTCTTTTTTGACTTTTAATAGGAATCCATGTATTTAACATCTTCTTGTAAACTATTGGCTTTGCTTAACAGCTTCTCAAAAGGACTCGATGGAGAGTCCCTTAAGCATGAAAGCTACTAGTCCATGGATTCTCTTGAGTAGAATCTCAATTGCAAGCTAGAGGTTCACATTTCATTCTAAGGTTTCTCCACCTCAAGACATAATCTACTAGGGTCTCGTTAGAACATTTCCTCTCAACTACAAGATCTCCAATAGACACTTGGTGTTGTGCTCCAAAAAATATTTTCACAAAAACTATTCTAAATAGGCAATGTCTTGACTGATCCATTGCGTATCTTGGAAAACCAATCAAATGCAATTCCTGATATGTTGTTGTCAAAGAATCTGAAGAGCAAAGCTTCGTTACCTCCAGTGTTGCCACAACTGACTCTGAAATATGCTATATGTTGCCAAGGATTTATGGTCCAGTCGAATGTCTTAAAGTTTATTGACACAACACCCTTGGGGTAGGGTACGCAAATTCCTCTAGGTATGGTCTACCCCTTGAAATCATTGCACCACCCTTAGATTGGGCTAAGGCCTCCCGAAATTGTTGTTTTGCCAATTATTTAATATCTTTCTCCAGTATAGTACTTAATGAGGAATCCTATTTTTGCTACTCGTCTCCATTAGAGGAGGCAACTTCTCTCCTTTCATTGGTAATGTTAACTATTTCTGAATGGTTGACTCATGGAGAAGCTACCTGCTGCGACTGGGTTTGTCCATGAATTGTAACCATGGCGGCCATGGAGGTGGCCATCTCCTCCATTCTCTTTTCCATTTAAATAATTTGCTCATCTCTTAAGAACATAGCCCTGCACAAATCATATGGGGTGTTTCCTTCAATGAGAGGTTGGGCACTGCACACAAATGTCATAGCTCTAGTCTCAATGACATGAATATCCATGAAGTCTTCATTAAAATAATCATTAAAATCAAAACCCTCATCAACATCTTCAATGGTTACACCATGTTATCTTGCCAACTTAGAAATCTTAGCCCGGAGCTTTTCGACTTTATTTTCAAGCATCACTTCTTGGTTCATATTTACGTCCAAAGTACTTTCCTGGACATCCTCCTCTAATTCATCAAACTTTGTATCTATAGTTTCAACGATCTCTGGAACTTCAGACTTTTGTTTCACTCCACGAGGGATCACTACACCGTATTGGTACAGAACCTTCGTTACCCATACCTTCTTCTTAGGCGTTGATGTCTTGAGACGGGGCTCACCGAAGGCATTGTTATGTCGAAGAGAGGCATGCTCTAAAAAATTCTGGCCTAGCACAATATCGGGTAACTACTTTATATTTTCCCTCTTCAGGTCAATTTTATAAGCGATAAATGGTTGAATCCTTGGATATAGACGTGAATTAATTGGTCGATGTCTCGCAGATCATGGAACAACAGAAGTAATAAAATCAGTAGTAGTAATGGTAGTATCAACTCGGCTCCCCAGACAGAACCTGACAGGAATACGGGCCGACAAAACTTCAGTTGACTTCCAAAACGGTTTGACATATATGAAATCCCTTAAAATCTCTTTCCTCATCAGAGGGGACACCACACTTCCCACTCGTTTAAGCAGTTCAACAACTGAACATCCTTCTTTAGCGACCAATCTCTGGAACACTGTACGGACTTTCGTGAAAGGAGCGGGCCTCTCCCTCTCCTCACTATGACCATGATATGATGGTAAGGTAGTGACGATCATTTGAAAACCTTAATATCCATTGGTGTTCATCAAAGGGCGAAACACACTCCCACGCAGGAGTGGAGAGGCCTCGAGTAATCCAGGTTCCTCCTTGTGAGGAAGCTCATCAACAAATACTTTTTTGGGAATTTGAGCCCTAGCCACCCTCTCAGCTCTTCGACTACAGTTTTTTCTCCAAGTTCAAGTCAATAGCATAGACTTCAAACTTGCTCCAATTTCAAACACTGACGGTAGGACGGTAAATCCTTCAGTTTCATCCTCTACAATCATAAACTACTTCCATTTAGTAGAAAATGGGACAACAAATATGGCAGGTATTGGGGTGGCAGCAGCTTTATCTTTCTTGCAAGAAAGAAAATTCTGGGGACAATTCTGGTTAAACTTAGCGGAGTGCTCCTGAACTTCCAGAGCAGTAACCTTTATCACGACGAATGGGGCTTTTCCAAGAATGACTTCAAGTTCATCGAATTCAGTTTCAAACTTGATGGTGGAAGTGACATTGCGAGCATTGCAACTAATTGGCAAGCCGCACGAGAAAGTGAGCGTCGGGAACGACATTGTAGCAGCTTCAAAAAGAAAGCCCTCGGGTTAGTTATTTGTCCAATACTTTATAATTCTAGTGCGAACACTAAAATTAACAAAGGATGATCTGTATACTAGGCAATTATTTATTAATTTTTAGTTTTTGAAGGTCTTAGGGTTTGGTGAAAATAATTTGAAAGTTGAAGAATTTATTTATATAAATAGGAAAGGTTAAAGCACGAGTGCAACACAACACAATTTGATACAATTTTCGAAGTAGCAAATCAAACTCGAAAGGACACAAAGAGGAAACCAATGTTCAAGACCCAGTGTGGGGCCGACATTACAACGTACCATGCCCGGACGGAACTGGTCTACCAACACACCTATTGGGTGTCCGACCCCACACAAAGATAAAACTCCTAATGAACTCTTGAACCTCTCTGTTCAAAGGCGGTCGAACAGACGGTCCTGAACTCCTAAAGTGTTGATCGTGCTTACCCAAGAAGGAAGTGGGTAAAGTATGTCAACGGAAGAAGGGTAATTTGGTCCATAAGAACACATTACCAATGTATGCAAACAATATTCCCTGATTTCAATGGAGAGAGAAAAAATTCCCCAGAGGGGTCGCCAGAATTTGTTGGCACAATTTTAGGAGGCTTGTGGAAGCTATCGGTCNGGGATGTTAAAGTTGATTAGAGTGACACCAGTTAAGATCCCACAGTTCTCTCATTCTGGCATCACTATTTTTCTTCAGATTCACTTAGTCATATATATTTATTTATTTATTTATTTATTTATTTATTTATTTAAAAAGGAGTGCCAAAGATTTCCTACATGCTAAACTAAATGTTACAAAAGTTGTAGGCGGTTTGATTCACAAAAAAAAACCTAGGTCCACCCAAAAGGGGCCAAGAGCTCCTAAAAATAAAACAAAAAACCAATTGTAACGTGCCCAAAACCTTTACCCATTCAATAGATGCTAAAGAGAAGGAAAGGAAAAGAAAATTCCAAAATCGCAAGGACCCAAGAAGACAAGAGACCTCCATAGGAAGGATAGTTAGAGAAGCAACATTTGACACCCCCCATCTAATATAAGGCAAATCCGACAGATCTACATTAATCAACCAAGCCAGCTCCATAGGGGGGTAGTATTCACTTTAGGCAACATAGACAGTGCACCTTGATGTGCAAGCCAATTAGCACATCTATTACCCTCCTTGAAGATATCATTCCAGATAATTTGTAAGTTGTGGGTCATCTTCATGTGATTAATTTGCTTAAAAGCTGGAAGAAGAAACCAAGGTGGGGAGATGTTATCCTTTAAGAGTTGGACTACCAATGATGAGTCCAGTTCCACAATTAGAAGGTTCCATCCCATAACAACAACTGTTTGAAGAGCCCATACCACAGCTAAGGCTTCAGCCTACAAAGCATTTAAAGCATCTGTGGGAGATTGGAAAAATAGTAGGCATTCCCCAAAGTTATTTATGAAAATCCCCCCAATACCAGCAGTGTGTCTTCTATAACTCCCATCAGTGTTGATTTTGATCCAAGGATAAGAAGGTTTCTCCCAATGGAACAGTAGGAAATGTGATTTGCCAGAAGGAAAACTTTGAGTATTAAGGATTTAGGAGCACCCAGGAACTTTATATTTGTATCCCATGAGATTGATTATCTTAAGAGTATAGACATAGCAGTTAAGAACAATTTGTGTGGCACTTTGAGTTTTTCCCTCATATTTATTGATATTTCGTGCCATCCATATGAACCATGTAGTATCAAAGGGAATTATTTCAGCATGGTTCTCTTTCCAAACCTTCCAGCAGTCAAGGAAGTTTCCAAAATTCAACAAATGGGAGAGGAAATTGAGTTTAGAAGCCACCTTTGTCCAAACCCCTTGAGTAACAGGACAAGAGAAAAACAGATGGTTGAAGGATTCCTCATGTTGGCAGCAAAAATTACATCTTGAATATCCTTTTAAACCCTTGAGTTTAAGTATATCATCAGTTGAAATAATATTATGAAAACATCTCCAAGTGAAGAAAGACATAAAGGGGCTGAGATATTTCACCCACATGGATATGTATATATA
>JXCR01104404.1:15213-45540 GCA_002079205.1 Phalaenopsis hybrid cultivar | reverse complement strand
GAGATATTTCACACACATAGATATGTATATATATATATATATATATATATATATATATATATAATCAAACCGCTCATATCTTTCATATTTTAAATGAAAGAGCACTACACCGTAAGCCATGTATCTATCTTGAAAGATAAACACATGGCTTAATAGTGAGGCTCAATCCAATAAACTAAGAAATGTATGATATCTGTTTGGTCTGCGAAATCATTTTATTATAAGCCAACAAGTTCCCCTATTTAATATGAAAAATTAAATATGGTTTATATTAAGATGGGTTCTTGAAACTTTCTTACAAAGACAAGCCCTTATAGTTAATTACATCTTTGATAATCAAAGTCACTCAAGAAAACTCTCAATAAAAATCAGGGGATATTGTCTTCATGAATTTTAAAAGATAGGACATTTCAAAGAGATCGGATGAAGAGGTGTGAAATGGGAATAAGTCAAGTTTGGAACATTTAATTTTTGGAATCCAGACGAAGAAGAACCAGGAGATGTCACAAACTCTGAGAATAACCTCAGTGTCTTCTCAAACTATCCTATTGTTAAACTCCTGTTTTGGAGAATATAACTATTAAATGTTTCATCCTGTCAATTCTATTAATTAAGGATTACATTTGTGTAAAATGATCACACAAATAACCTAGAAGATTTGAGGTTTTAGTTTGTGACGTATGACAACCTCAAAATCCTAAAATGAGTTAGGGCTTATATTGTATAGCAGAGCCATAGAAAGGCCTAAAGGAAAGTTGACAATTTATGTTGCACTAGCCGGACAACCTCGAAGTCTTATGGTTTATTGTCTAATTTCTAAGGAGAGATACACTGTTGTAGAGCCTCTTGCTGTTGAAGATGGTCGTGCTACCCGCGATGCTAACTCCAAGCTTCCCATTGGAAGGAGTTTAAGTTTTGTAATGTGTCAAGTCTTGATGTCAAATCAAATGTTTCCTAAGGTTATAATTATTTAAACATTATGGAAGATGTTAAAGTTGATTAGAGCGACACTGGTTAGGATTCTATGGTTCTGTCATTCTGACATCACTATTTTTCTTCAGATTCACTTAGTCCAGATGAGTTTACTAAACTCAACTTAATGAGTTCCATACTTTATTTTAGATCATGAGAAATCTTGTTAGTAACCATATGTTATCTCCTCCGAGGGATTCCCGATCATCCTATAGAGACATTTTAGTTTAGTTCCAATTTTCATTTCGTTTTGTTTGTGGTTGTCTAATATTTTGAGTTGTAATGACGGTGAATTTTATTTGGTTTTGATTTCTTAATTTTGTTTTTGGTTTCAGTTTTGTGCCTCTCCTAGAAATTTTAATTTTGACATATGAGGTGACCTTGCTGTTTAACATGCAAATTTGTAGGTAGGAAAGGAGAGACACAAAAAGCTAAACAAAAGTAAATTACAATGCAATAATTTAAAAGCGTACCTGTTGATTCTTCCTGTTCCTCCACCTGACTGGTCAGCAGTTGCAAGGCATATATATAAAATTTTGCAGGAATTAAAACATGCTTGTAGGGAAATCCGAGAGTGCATATTGGAGATATGTCTACGAAATCCTATGTTGTATCTTGGTGGGTTAAATTTTCTCATTTGTAAGGATGATTCCATTAAGAAAATCATAATATGTCTAAGTGTCCTCTAAGTTTTCCAAAGGATCATTAAAAAGGTCCTGGATAATACCTTAGACATTTCATAGTTCCTTGAACCATCTCGACTTCATTTTGGTCTTATTAAATTGCTATATGGTTCATTCAGTTTATACTCTTATGCTCAGTGAACTATGCTGCCTTAATTATCTCTTAAGTGGGGTAAATATCACTTGATGTTTCACTTACGAATTATACGCATAAAGGCCCTGAGTGGCAATTTGGCTTAATTAAGAAAGTTAGCTGATTTGATCTTTTCAAAGATGGGCTTGTAGTGTTTTAAGAGTCTAAAATTAATTATATAACATTTTCTAGACTTCATTAGACAAAATTTTGATTAAGCCCTAGTTCACTACTAAGCTCTTAAGACTGAACTGGTAGATTTGTAATTTTAGAAAATTTTAAATATTTATACTCTTAATCCTTATTAGGAATCATACATCATTTTATAACCATTAATTAGGGTTTTAAATTTATTGGTTATGATCTTCCAAAGTCAAACCCCTCACCTTAATATCTTCTCATTTAATTATTCTTCCAAATTATACCTATTTGAGAAGCTAAAAATTCATCCTTAATGAGACCAAAGTGAAATTGGTTTCTACCATTTATCCCTTTCATATTTCAATAATCAAGACATTTTAATTAAGATCGCTCATTACCCATTTACCCTTTGGTTAGGCCAAAATGTTAATTAAGGCATAAATTCCAAAATAACCATTTTGCCCCTACGGCCTTAACACCTCATAATTCATTAATTTAAACTCAAATGAATTAAAAAATTTTTATGTTAACCCACTCACGGGTTAATTACAACATTAGAGGAGAACATG
The DNA here is from genome assembly GCA_002079205.1 of Phalaenopsis hybrid cultivar. Taxonomy (NCBI): domain Eukaryota; kingdom Viridiplantae; phylum Streptophyta; class Magnoliopsida; order Asparagales; family Orchidaceae; genus Phalaenopsis; species Phalaenopsis hybrid cultivar. The sequence goes on along the minus strand of JXCR01104404.1, from coordinate 43,042 downwards.
TGATTTTCATGAATTTATTTAGTTTTATAAATATTTTTAATGTAAAAATACAGATTTTCAATGAAAATTAAATAACTCAACCAAAACAAAGGTTATATCCTTAAAAAAATTACTAGATGTTCACCTATGTTAGAGGACCACTTGGACGTAATTTCAAGCTTTTTAGAGGTTTAATTTAATTATTAGAATTATTTAATTATTTTGAGTATTAATTAAATATAAAATATTAATTAAATTAAAAATAAATTTTATATTTTTCTAAAATCTCTCTAGGTCCAGCAAACCCAGAGAAATAAATTTTATATTTTTATGGTTCATATCTTAATTATTATAATTATTTTTAGTGGAAAATTAAAGAAAATTCATTTTTATTATTTAAAAATTAATATCTTAGCTAATAAAATTAGGAAAATTATTTGATTGGTCACAAATAGTCACGAAGCTGAATGTGAAATTTTAGTGTATTTTACAATTTTGTAATTTTCATGATTTTTAAGTAATTTTTATTTATTGAAATACTTAAAAATAGGTTAAAAATGAATTATTTATTTTAATTTCATTTTTATTTTTCTTAGGTTCTGTTAGTTATAAGGAGCTCGCAAAACTAGTTTGGTGATTTTTTATTTGTATTTTAATTATTATAACTTTTTTTAATGTCAAAAATGCAATTTCACTTAGTTAATCAATTTTAGTGGTCAAATTAATTCCATTTAACTTGAAATTTTTATGAGGAGCTCCTGCATCAATAAATTACAATGTAGATTGATTTTTATGCCATTTACATTTGTGATTTCTCTACTTTAATTTTATTTCATTTTTGGGGGTTGTTGACACTTAGGATTATTTTTAATGAGTTAAACCAAGTTTATATTTTTCCTAGGGTCCCCAATGAATATGTGGAAACAAGTTTTGTATTTTTTAGATAAAAAATTTAATTATTATGATTATTTTACCAAAATAGGCATGACACACTTCAAAAATAGAGATCTTTGCCTAGAAATTTGCCTTGACTTTGGAAACATTAGGGAAGCTCCCTCGTGAAAGATAGAATCAAAGGCCCAAAAATTAAGTCATTATGAAATGCCCATGAAAATGAAGAAGTAAAATTAGAAAAATAGTATTTAAATAATTAAAAATCTTACAGACATCAAACAGACATGAAACCATTTCCACGTTGTTCTCCTCTATTCATTGAACATAAGAGTATTTTTATTTTATTTTTATGATTTTTCAACACCATGATATGGAGTTTTAAAGTTCTCAAAATTAATTAAATCAATTAAATCCCTAATTTTCTATTTATCTAGTGCGGCATCACATCATCCTTTGCATCTCCGAAGCTCCATGCGGTGTCATATGCTTTAGCGCCGACCCATTCAATGCGATCCTGACCATCCATGAACATTGTACGGACTTTCGTGATAGGAACAGACCTCTCCCTCTCCTCACTATGACCATGATATGATGGTAAGGAAGTGACGATCATTTGAATACCTTCATATCCATTGGTGTTCATCAAAGGGTGAAACACACTCCCACACTGGAGTGGAGAGGCCTCAAGTAATCCAGGTTCCTCCTTTTGAGGAAGCTCATCAATAAATACTTTTTCCGGAATTTGAGCCCTCGGTGCCCTCTCAGCTCTGCGACTCCAGTTTTTTCTCTAAGTTTGAGTCAATAACATAGACTTCAAACTTGCTCCAATTTCAAACACTGACAGTGGGATGGTAAATCCTTCAGTTTCATCCTCTACGATCATAACTACTTTCATTTAGCAGAAAATGGGACAACAAAAATGGCAGGTATTGGGGTGGCAGGAGCTTTATTTTTCTTGCAAGAAGGAAAATCCTGGGGACAATTCTGGTTGAACTTAGCGAAGTGCTCCTGAACTTCCAGAACGATAACCTTCATCACGATGAATGGGGACTTCCAAGAATGACTTCAAATTCATCGAATCCAGTTTCAAACTTGATGGTTGAAGTGACATTGCGAGCATTGCAACTAATTGGCAAGCCACAGGAGAAAGTGAGCGTCGAGAACGACATTACAGCAGCTTCAAAATGAAATCTCTCGGGTTAGTTATTTGGCCAATACTTTATAATTCTAGTGCTAACACTAAAAATTAACAAAGGTCGATCTGTATACTAAGAAATTATTTATTGATTTTCAGTTTTTGGAGGTTTTAAGGTTTGGTGAAAATAGTTTGAAAGTGGAAGAATTTATTTATATAAATAGGAAAGGTTAAAGCACGAGTGGAGCACGACACAATTTGATCTAATTTTTGGAGTGGCAAATCAAACTCAAAAGGACAAAAAGAGGAAAGCAATATTCAGGACCCAGTGCGGGGCCGACATAACAACGCACAATGCCCGGGTGGAACTAGTCCACCAACACACCTATTGGGCGTCCGACCCTACACAAAGATAAAACTCTTAATGAACTCTTGAACCTCTCTGTTTAAAGGCGGTTGAACAGACGATCCTGAGCTCCGAAAGTGTTGACCGTGCTTACCCAAGAAGGAAGTGGGAAAAGTATGTCAACGGTAGAAGGGTAATTTTGTCCACAAGAACATATTACCAATGTAAGCAAACAATATTCGCTGATTTAAATGGAGAGAGAAAAATTCCCCAGAGGGGTCGCCAGAATTTGTTTGTACAATTTCAGGAGGCCCGTCAAAGCAATCGGTCGGCAGTATCGTAATCCCATCGCCCTCTTTGGAGGGGAATTTAATTTAAATAATATATATATATATATATATATATATATATATATAAAGGAGTGCCAGAGAAACTAAATTAAAGGGTTACAAAAGTTGTAGGGGATTTGGTTCACAAACAAAAACCAAGGTCCACCCAAAAGGGTCCAAGAGCTCCCAAAAAGAAAACAAAAAACCAATTGTAACCTGCCCAAAACCTTTCCCCATTCAACAAGGGCTGAAGAGAAGAAAAGGATAAGAAAATTCCAAAACAGGAAGGAGCCAAGAAGACAAGAGCCCTCCATAGGCAGGATAGTTAGAAGAATCAGCATTTGACACCCCCCATCTAATATAAGGCAGATCAGACAAATCTGTATTAATGAACCAAGCCAACTCCATAGGGAGGGTAGTATTCACTTTAGGCAACATAGACACTGCACCTTGATGTGCAAGCCAATTAGCAAATCTATTACCCTCCCTGAAGATATGATTCCACATAATCTGCAAGTTGTGAGTCATCTTCATGTGATTAATTTGCTTAAAAGCTGGAAGAAGAAACCAAGGTGGGGAAATGTTATCCTTTAAGAGTTGGACTAGCCATGATGAGTCTAACTCCACAATTAGAAGGTTCCATCCCATAACAACAGTTGTTTGAAGAGCCCATACCATAGTTAAAGCTTCAGCCTGTAAAGCATTTAAAGCATCTGTGGGAGATTGGAAAAATAGTAGTCATTCCCCAAAGTTATTTCTGAAAATCCCACCAATACCAGCAGTGTGTCTTCTATAACTCTTATCAGTGTTGAATTTGATCCACGGATAAGAAGGTTTCTCCCAATGGAACAACAAGAAATGTGATTTGGCAGAAGGAGAACTTTGAGTATTAAGGATTTGGGAGCACCCAGGAAATTTAATCTTGTAACCCATGAGATTGATTATCTTAAGAGTATAGGCATAGCAGTTAATAACAATTTGTGTGGCACTTTGAGTTTTTCCCTCATATTTATTGATATTTCCTGGCATCCATATGAACAATGTAGTAATAAAGGGAATTATTTCAACTTGGCTCCCTTTCCAAACCTTCCAGTAGTCAAGGAAGTTTCCAAAATTCAATAAATGGGAGAGGAAATTGAGTTTAGAAGCCACATGTGTCCAAACCCCTTGAGTAACAGGACAAGAGAAAAACAGATGGTTGAAGGATTCCTCATGCTGGCAGCAAAAATTACATCTTGAAGGTCCTTTTAAACCCTTGAGTTTAAGTATATCATCAGTGGGAATATTATTATGAAAACATCTCCAAGTGAAGAAAAACATAGAGGGGTTGAGATATTTCACCCACATGGATATATATATATAATCAAACCGCTCATATCTTTCATAGTTTAAATGAAAGAGGACTACACCGTAAGCCATGTATCTATCTTGAAAGATAAACACATGACTTAATAGTGAGGCTCAATCAAATAAACTAAGAAATGTATGATATCTGTTTGGTCTGCGAAACCATTTTATTATAAGCTAACAAGTTCCCCTATTTAATATGAAAAATTAAATAGGGTTTATATTAAGTTGGGTTCTTGAAAGTTTCTTACAATGACAAGACCTTATAGTTAGTTACATGTTAGATAATCAAAGTCACTCAAGAAAACTCTCAGTATAAATCAGGGGATATTGTCTTCATGAATTCTAAAGGTTAGAACATTTCAAAGAGATCGGATGAAGAGGTGTGAAATGGGAATAAATCAAGTTTGGAACATTTTATTTTTGGAATCCAAACGAAGAAGAACTAAGAGATGCCAAAAACTCTGAGAATAACCTCAGTGACTTCTCAAACTATCCTATTGTTTGACTTCTAGTTTGGAGAACATAACTATTAAATGTTCCATCCTGTCAATTTTATTAATTAGGGGTTACATTTGTGTGAAATGATCACACAAATAACCTGAAAGATCTGAGGTTTTAGTTCGTGATGAATGACAACCTCAAAATCCTAAAATGAGTTAGGGCTTATATTGTATAGCAGGGCCATAGAAAGGCCTAAAGGAAATTTGACAATTTATGTCGCACTAGATGGACAACCTCAAAGTCTTATGTTTTATTGTGTAAGTTCTAAAGAGAGATACACTGTTGTAGATCCTCTTGTTGTTGAAGATGGCTGTGCTACCCGCGATGCTAACTCCAAGCTTCACATTAGAAGGAGTTTAAGTTTTGTAATGTGTCAAGTCTTGATGTCAAATCAAATGTTTCCTAAGGTTATGATTATTTAAATATTATGGAAGATGTTAAAGTTGATTAGAGTGACACTGGTTAGGATTATATAGTTCCCTCATTCCGGAAGCACTATTTTTCTTCTAATTCACTTAGTTCAATTGAGTTTACTAAACTCAACTTAATGAGTTCCATACTTTCATTTAGATTGTGGGAAATCTCGTTAGCAACCATAGGTTATCTCCTCTGAGGATTCCCAATCATCCTATAGAGGCATTTTAGTTTAGTTGCAATTTTCTATTTGTTTTGTTTGTAATTAAATTTTGAGTTGTCTCATATTTTGACTGTAATGAAGGTGAATTTTATTTTATTTTGATTTTATAAATTTGTTTTTGGTTTTAGTTATGTGGCTACCCTAGAAATTTCAGTTTTGACATACGAGGTGACCTTGTTGTATACATGCAAATTTATAGGTAGGAAAGGAGAGACAGAGAAAGGTAAACAATAGTAAATTACAATACAATAATGTAAAAGCGTACCTATTGATTCTTCCTGTTCCTCCACCTGAATGGTCAGCAGTTGCAAGGCATATAGATATAATTTTGTTGGAATTAAAACATGCTTGTAGGGAAAGCCGAGAGTGCATATTGGAGATATGTCTACCAAATCCTATGTTGTGTCTTGGTGGGTTCAATTTGCTCATTTGTAAGGATGATTCCATTAAGCAAATCATAATATGTCTAAGTGTCCTCCGAGATTTCCAAAGGATCATTAAAAAGGTTCTGGGTAATACCCTAGACATTTCATATTCCCTTGAACCATCTCGAGTTCATTTTGGTCTTATTATGTTGCTATATGGTTCATTCAGTTTATACTCTTATGCTCAGTGAACTTTGATGTCTTGATTATCTCTTAAGTAGGGTAAATATCACTTGATGTTTCACTTACGAATTATATGGGTAAAGGCCCACAGAAGCAATTTGGCTTAATTAAGAAACTTAGTGATTTAATCTTTTTAAAGATCGTCTTGTCATGTTTTAAGAGTCTAAAATTAATTATATATCATTTCTAGACTTCATTAGACAAAATTTTGATTAAGCCCTAGTTCGCTACTAAGCTCTTAAGACTAAACTCGTAGATTTGTAATTTTAGAAAATTTTAAATATTTTTACTCTTAATCCTTAACAGGAATCATGCATCATTTTATAACCATTAATTAAGGTTTTAAATTAATTGGTTATGATCTTCCAAAGTCAAACCCCTCACCTTAATATCTTCTCATTTAATTATTCTTCTAGATTATACCTATTTGAGAAGCTAAAAATTCATCCTTAAAGAGACCAAAGTGAAATTGGTTGCTACAATTTATCCCTTTCATATTTCAATAATCAAGACATGTTAATTAAGATCGTTCATTACCCATTTACCCTTTGGTTAGGACAAAATGTTAATTAAGGCATAAATTTCCAAAATAACCATTTCTCCCCTAAGGCCTTAACACCTCATAATTCATTAGCTTAAACTCAAATGAATTTAAAAATTTTTATGTTACCCCACTCATGGGTTAATTACAACATTAGAGGAGAACATGTGATTTTTATGAATTTATTTAGTTTTATAAATATTTTTAATGCAAAAATACAGATTTTCAAAGAAAATTTAATAACTCAATCAAACCAAAGCTTCTATCCTTAAAAAAATTACTAGAGGTTCACCTATGTTAGAGGACCACTTAGACCTATTTTCAAGCTTTTTAGAGGTTTAATTTAATTATTAGAATTATTTAATTATTTTGAGTATTAATTAAATATAAAAAATTAATTAAATGAAAAATTAAATTTTATATTTTTCTAAAATCTCTCTAGGTCCAGGAAACCCAGAAAAATAATTTTTATATTTTTATGGTTTATATTTTAATTATTATAATTATTTTTAGTGGAAAATTAAAGAAAATTCATTTTTATTATTTAATAATTAATATCTTGGCTTAGAAAATTAGGAAAAGTATTAATTGGTCACAAATAATCAGGAAGCCAAATGTAAAATTTTAGTGTATTTTACAATTTTGTAATTTTTATGATTTTTAAGTAATTTTTATTTATTCAAATACTTAGAAATAGGTTAAAACTGAATTATTTATTTTAATTTCGTTTTTATTTTTCTTAGGCTCCTTTAGTTATAAGGAGCTCCCAAAACTAGTTTGGTGATTTTTTTATTTGCATTTTTATTATTATAACTTTTTTAATGTCAAAAATGCAATTTCACTTAGTTAATCAATTTTAGTGGTTAAATTAATTCCAATTCACTTGAAATTTTTATGAGGAGCTCCTGTATCAATAAATTACAATGTAGCTTGATTTTTATGCCATTTACATTTATGATTTCTCTAATTTAACTTTATTTCATTTTTGTGGGTTGGTGACAATTAGGATTATTTTTAATGAGTTAAACCAAGTTTATATTTTTCCTAGGGTCCTCAATGAACATACGAAAACAAGTTTTGTATTTTTTAGATAAAAATTTTAATTATTATGATTATTTTACCAAAATAGGCATAACACACTTCAAAAATAGAGATTTTTGCTTAGAAATCTCCCTTGACTTTGGAAACATCAGGGAAGCTCCCTCGTGAACGATAGAATCAAAGCCCCAAAAATTAAGTCATTGTGAAATATCCATGAAAATGAAAAATTAAAATAAGAAAATTAGTATTTAAAAAATTAAAAATCATACAGACATAAAACAGATATGAAACCATTTCCACATTGTTCTCCTCCATTCATTGAACATAAGAGTATCTTTATTTTATTTTTATGATTTTTCAACACCAAGATATGGATTTTTAAAGTTATCTGAATTAATTAAATCAATTAAATCCCTAATTTTATATTTATCTAGTGCGGCACCACATCATCCTATGCGTCTTCGAAGCTTCATGCGGTGTCATCTGCTTTGGCGCCGACCCATTCAATGTGATCCTCACCGTCCATGTGATATACACGTGATCCAATGGCTTCAGATCATTGTCCCCAACTGACCTAACCTGAGAGTCGTTCACACTAAACTTTCTGGTATCACTTGATATTCAACAAAATTGCTTTAGGTTTTTTTTCCTATTGACTCGTCTCAATGAGACCAACACATCCATACGGTTAATCAAGTCTTAAATTTATTTTATAAGCATGGAGAATCAAATAGGCTTGATTTTCAATACCTTTGTCCAGGAGGTGTGGCCTTGATTGGGTGCTTCTAAAAGCTTGAGTTAAGTCCAAAGAGCTCCTAGAAGAAGCCTTTGGCTGTGGTGAATTGTCTATGTATGAAATCAATCGAGGCTGATTTGAGGTGTAGATCAAAGTCTATCTTAGGGTGGTCTAATGATAGGGCTTTTATGAGGGTCCTTCTTCTCTCACTTAAAGGATGGTGTGGGTGCAATAAATGTGAATTTGGTGGAGTTTTAAAGGATGTCCTATTTTAGGTTCAAATAAGGGTTAATAAATTGGCTTTGGTTACTGGGGAAGAGGGCCTAAGGATGGTTAGATTGAACTTAAGAAGTTTTGAAGAAGCTCTAGGAATAATTTGGTAGAGTTTCCTCAAGAAATTTCATCCTCTCCCCCATAGGTTGTGGAGGGTGAGATTAAATAGAGGAGGCCATGGTGGCTAACATGGATGGCTAAGGTGGTTGGGAGGCTGCTTAGGTGGAGGGAAGAAAGTTGCAAGTGTCCAATTGGGTTGGTGCCACTTGGATGGGTGTAATTTTGAGTTTTGACCTAGGTGGGGCTCTTGGGTTTTGGTTTTCTAGCAACCAAGGTGGCTGACTGGCCATGTTCAGGTCACTATCTCACTGAGGATGGTCATTGGTGGGCTAATGTGATGCCAATTGGGTTTGTGCATGGGTAGAGGTGATTAATTAAAATGGAAAAAGGTTTGCATCTAGCTTGGGTTTAGGTCCAAGAAAATGGCTTGGGTGACTCCCCATGGCTAAGTAAGATCAGGTAAGCCAACTGAAATAGTGTGGAGAGGTCTCTATCAAAAGTATTTGGGCTAAGCATGTTTCTTGCCATTAATAACTTGGTGAGGTGGCAAAGCTCCCATGGCTCATCTATGGCTTGGAAATGGCTTCATGCCTTCCCTTTGGCTTGGTGATTTTTCATTAAAAGTATTTTTGGAAATTTCAGTAACTTTTAAATGGTGTTGTCATGATTTCAAACGTGGAAGGGGCTAAATTTATAAATATCATGTTGTATGGTTTGATTTAATTGGAAGATGAAATGATTTTGTCATGTGGGCTTTTAATTTCAAGGAATTGAAAGTTGGGCTTTCTTATGATGGGCTTTTGGAATTGGTATGGTGGGCTTGAGTTTGGGTTGAATTGGATTAAAGTTTGGGCCAACCAAATGTTTAATTTGGTTTAAGAAGATGTCATGAAGAATTTGGAAAGAATTTCAAGTGATTTTGAATTTAATAGGAAGGCCAATTTGGTGGATTTAGACATATGGTCAAAATTGGGGTCTTTTGATTTGGGGGAAATTTAGCTTGCAATTGGTCCAAATTGGGCTTGTATTTGATTTAATATTGTATTATGGATGTTGAATTTTGGTTTTGAATTAAAATTGGGCAAGATTTAGGTCAATTTGTTTAACATTGGGGCTAATCTTAAAAGTTAGTCAATTTGGTCAAATTAGGTCAATGTGATGGCTCCAAATTGAAGTTTCGAATACTAGGGATGATTTTACAATTTAAGGTATTTTTTGGAATTTTTTGGTAAAGATGGGCTTTTGGTAATTTTTGGCAATTTTGGGGGTATTTTGAGAATTTGGTAATTTTTGGCAATTTTGGGGGTATTTTGGGAATTTGGTGATTTTGGTGAATTTTTGTCAGTGGTGAGTGATTTGAAAATGAATTTTTGACAAATTTGGGTATTTTGGGTAATTTTGGCAAATTTTGGCAAAAATTAGTATTGAAGGGGTATTTTAATAATTTTGGGCTAGGATGGGCAAGTAAGCCATGAAGCTATGTCAAACAGATAGGAGCCATATGAGGATTCATTTCGGATGTTCAATATGCTGGTCCTAACCCTCTTATCCAAATGCTAGGGGTTTAGGTCCACCCATATGAGGCTTCCAAAAAGAGTTAGAAGACCAAACCAAAGGGTCCTAGAGTTTGGGGCGTGTTAAAAAGTGTAGTGTGTGTAAGCTACACTGACCACGCCACCCAGGGTTAGTCCTAAAATTTGACCATGCTATGGGAAACTCCTCTTGAGCTCCTCCATACTAACATCACCTACTAAGTGCTAGTGATTAGGACCAACACGTGGAACTCTAAGTTGAGCAGAAAAGAGTTTAGAATTCCTGATGGTGACGGGTCCCTTTCTAGTCCTCTAAGAATAGTTCACAAGAAAGTCCTATGGCTTGACCCTAGGCTACTAAGGAGGAAACTAGAACTCAACCAAAAGTGAGGTCAACACCAAATGAATCCCAAATACCTTGTGACATTACTGTACACCAAATTGACTAATCAATTGGACTAGATCCAAGTTTCAAAAAGGCCAAAACCAAGTCCAAGTCAACTCATACATTCTGAACCCAAACCCTAAAACTAGTTGAAAATACTTGGTTTGACCCATCTTAAATCATCTCAGCACCCAATCAGACCGTAAAATCCATCCTAAGTGCTCTTATGCCACCATTGTGGTTTCAAGGACCAAGGGTCCCATGATTTAGGAGATTCCTTCTTATTATGGGCCAATTGACCTACGATTGAGCTCAAGGGATTAAAACCCTGTCCTAATCCAATTAAACCTTCTCTTGGATTCCTTGACCTTGCTAGCCACCAGCCCTGGCCTGTCTAGCTGACCTAGTTGCCGAAAAAACCAAAATTAGGAAGGGTGGCCATGGCTCAAATTCAAATTTGCACCCATCCAATGTGGCTCACCCCCATTGGTCATTGGCGCCGCTCAGCTCTCCACCTAAGCTCCCTTCTCCACCCTTTGGCTTGGCAAATTTAACCCTAGCTCCCCCTCAAACTAAACTCCCCCCTCCATGGAAAAATAGAGAGTGTTGTCATTTGCTTGGGGAAAGGACTATAAATTGTTCCCAGAGCTTCTCTAAGACCTCTTAAGATCAATCTAACTATTTTCCTCCATTGAAATTCATTACCTGAGCTTAATTTTGAGTTCAAAATCCAGGGCTTTTTCTGTCACTCCATAAAACCTTATAAAACTTCAAATTAAACCTTCAAAAAACCTCTTAGGCCAAACATGAAAGTTCCTTATCAAAACCCCCTACTATTAAGCCCTCTAACTCACCTCTAGACCAAGGCCGCACCACCCTTTGATTGAAATTATACTTAAAACTTATACCAGAGTAAACTAACACTTTAAGGAGGTTCATTGGACTTTACTAAAGCTTCTACAAGCACCCAATCAAGACCTCTCCTCTGGGCCAAAAGGTATTTTTCAAAAACCCTAAAAGTTTCTTCAATTTCAATAATTATGAAGAGAACTTGTATTTCATACACATGTAACCATATAGATATGTTTGTCTCAATTAGATGAAGCTGTAGAAACAAACCCTAAGTGATTTGGTTGAGTATTGAGCGAGATCGAAGCATTTTAGTGTGGACGGTTCTCTGGTTAGGATGATTGGGGATGATGAACGGATGTCGTCTGTTTCCAAGTGTGTTGTTTGGACGGTCCAGAGTGCGTCAGATGAGCGAATGGAAGGTAAAGCGCGGCTTGCATGGTAGCTGAGTCATATGACGGTGTCTGGTAGAGAGGCAACGCATGGGGTTTCGGAGAGTCTTATGTTGTGCAGCGGTTGACTGTGTTAAGTAGATAAATAGGTTTTAATTTGTTTAAATAAATGCTGAAAATTAGAAAATCTATAACTTTGTGTAGAAAAATAAATAAAATAAAATAAAAGCACCCTGTTACTCCGTGAATAGAGAAGAATAATGTGGAAAAAAATAAAAATTATTTAATGTGTCTTTAATTTTTAATTAATTAAATACATTCTAGACTATTTTAATTCTAATTAAGTAAATAATAATCATCATCTCTTGAAATTATAGGGGTTGATTCCTCAGGTTATCAGAGATTTTCTCTGATTTTTCTAAAGTCATAGAGCATCTCTAGGTTTGAAATCCTAATTTTCAAGCCTAATTCTCAATTTTTTCTTAGAAAAATTTTGGGACTTATTTTGGTAGGTTCCCTGTGGTTAGACGACTCTTGGAGAAATATAAATTAACTTTGAATGTTTATGTAAATAACTATGGTTAATTAAATCCTAAAAACTTAATAAAATTAAAATACATAGAATAAGATTAAAAAAATAAATAAAATGATTCCAAAGTTTAAATAATGACCACTTTGACTCTCTATAAAAATTTGAAATTTATTTAAATTAGTTTGAGCACTAAAATCTATTATCTAAGTGAAATGGTATCTTTGCATAAAATAATTATTATAAATTAAATTTAATTAGGAAACCTATGAAAAACATTTTTCCGAGTTTCTTGTGATCACGAGAAATTAGTAAAAATTAAAATTATTTCAAAATAAATAGTTCATTTTATGCTATATTTTCATTTAAAAATAATTAAAAATGATTAAAAAACCAATAAATATGAAAAAGCTCAAAATTGTTTTGAATTTTTTTCTGATCACTTATGACCGTTTAAAAAATTTTTCCTAATTTTCTTGATTTAGTTATGTATATTTTCAATGCCAAAAATAAATTTTTCTTAATTTTCCATTAAAGTATTATAATAAATAAAATAATAATCATAAAAATGAAACATATATTTCTTTGAGTTCTTTGGACTTAGAAGACTTAAAAAAAAATAAAAAGTGATTTTTGAAATTAAATTATATTTTCTATTTAATTAAATCACTGAATATAATATATAAATATAATAATTAAAATATAAATTGAAAATAATGAAATTTTGTCTAAGTTGTCCTTTGACCTACTGAACCTCAATAAATTTCCCATGAACAAAAATTTTACCTTGATTAGTTGAATAAATTAATATTAAAAATCCTTATTTTTGAATAAAAAATATATAAATTAAATAAAAATTTAAAAAAAATCACATTTTCTTCTCTGATATTTTAATTGGCCCATGAGCGGCGTAACATAAAAGTTTGAAAGTCATTTTAGTTGTATATGATGAGTTATGGAGTGGAGAGCCCTAAGGGAAAAATGGTAATTTTGGATTTTGATAGCTTAATTAAAATTTAAAGTTAACTAAAAGGGTAAATGGGCAATTTTAATCTTAATGAATATTTTTGGATGTTTGAAATATAATGGGTTAAGAGGTAAAGACCAATTTGCCAACTTTTCATGATAAGGGTAGAAATATAATTTTATAAATTATTATGATTTGGAAGTTAATTCAATTTGATGATCCTAAAGTAGTGGGCTTGAGTTAGGAAGAAAATAATTCACTCATTTGAAGCCTCTAATTGGTGATTAGATGATAGCATGATCCTTTATTGAGAATATATCTCACTAAAATTAACATTTTGATAATTGTAAATTTAACCATGAAATGGTTAAGGGCTTAATAGTGAACTAGGCATTTAGAAATAAAAATATAATTAATCATGAACATTTTGAAAACACTAGAAGCCTGACTTTAGTCTAGGGTATAAAATCATTAATGATTTTGAGTTTGTTCTTTGTGGCATTCAGTCACACAACTTTTAAGTAAAACATTAAGTGACTGTTTTCCATGTCTAAAGGTGTTGGATTAACGAGGAATGGGGGAAGGGTCATTTTGAATAAATTTGGGTCAAGGCATAGTTTGGGGCTAGGTTGAGTAACCGAGGAAGGTTTGGGTGCTGAGGAGAATCAGGTGATTCAGCTTAATTAGTGAGGAGGAGTAACCATCTAAAAGATTTTGACTAAGCATGGGTTTAAGTGTGTCATTAAAAGGGTTTTTAAAAATTTTAAAGAGGCTTAAAAGTGACTTTTTCTCTTGACATCAACAGCTTGGTGATGTGGCAAGGCTCATATGGCTCACCTATGGCTTGGGAATGGCTTCATGGTTTCCCTTCGACTAGGCTTTCTTGCATAAGAAAATATTTTGGAATTATGGGGTATTTTTGTGGAGCTTTTCATGAGGCTTGATTTGGAATGATTTTATCATAGATTTAAGACTTAGGGAATGATTTTGATTGAATGGATGATGAAGGGAAATTATCATGTGGGCTTTAATTGAATTTGGGCTTTTGGAATTAAACATGGTGGGCTTGGGCTTTTAAAATTACGGGTGAATTTGGGCTAAATTTTGGATCAATTGAATGTTTAATTTGATGTAGGAGTGTAGCATGAATATTTTGGAAGTGATTTCAAGTAATTTGATTTGAATTTGAAGGCCAATTTGGTGGATTTAGTCATATGATAAAAATTGAGGCTTTTTCATTTAGGTAAAATTGGCCTTGCAATTAGACAAAATTGGACTTAAATTTTGTTTAGATTGGGATTCAGGGTACTAAATTTTGGCTTGGAATTGAAATTGGGCAAGATTCGGGTCAATTAGGCCAAGATTACGTCTAATTTAGGGAAATTGGGCCCTTAAGGATAAAATTGGGGCTTTTGGTCAAATTGGGTCAATATGATGGTTAAAAATTGAAAATGGAAATATTTGCGATGATTTTAGTATTTTTGGGAATTTTAGGAATTTTTAAATTTTTTGTGTCATGAGGGGCATTTTGGTAATTTTTGGCATTTTCGAGGATATGTTGGAAATTCGGTGATTTTGGTGAATTTTGGCCAACTTAAGTAGTGGTGAGTGGTTGGAGATGATTTTTGTGAAAATTTGGAGATTTTGGGTAGATTTGGGATTTTTGGCAAAAATTAGGGTTGTAGGGGTATTTTAGTAATTTGCTGATTTTGGGCTAGAATGTGCGAGTAAGCCATGAAGCCATGCCAAACCAATATGAGCCATGTGAAGACTCATTTTGGATGCTCAATATGCTGGTTATAACCCTCTTAACCAAAGACTACGGGTATAGGTTCATTCATATGAGCTTTCCAAAAGGAATCATGAGACGAAGTTAAGGGGTCTTAGGGTTTAGGGTATGTAAGAAAGTTTAGTGTGTGCAAGCCATCTCAACCAAAACCAGACCTCCCAGGGTTAGTCCTAAGGTCTGACCATCCAATGGGAGACTCCACTTGAGTTCCCCCATACTGACCCCTGCTACTAAGTGCTAGAGGTTAGGACCAATATATGGAACTTCAAGTTGAACAAAGAAGAGTTTTGAATTTCTAATGGTGAAAGTTCCTTTTCTAGTTTTCTAAGAATAGTCAACAAGAAAATCCTATGGCTAGACCCTAGGCTACTAGAGAGGACAAAGCTAGACCTCAAGCAAAAATGAGGTCAACAGAAATAGACGACTATGATGGGGTCGAACGATGCCTCGTGTGGAACAAGGGAAGTGGACCGCAGGACAACATGGCACTTGTGTGGAAATCATAGCTAACCAATGTGGGCTTTCAAGAGCTGCGAGGCTGACACACTGCAGAGCTGAATAAGTAGGAAATTTTAATACTTTCCTTCTAATTAATTTTATAAAAAGCTCATAAACTTATGAAATTCCTAACTTTATGGAGATAAATCACAAAATAAAATATAAAAAAGTATTTTTGAAATTAAATTATATTTTCTATTTAACTAAATCACTACAAACAATAAATAATTATAATAATCAAAATATAAATTGGAAATCATGAAATTTTGTCTAAGTGGTCCTCTGACCTAATGAACCTCAATAAATTTCCCATGAACAAAAATTTTACTTTGGTTAATTGAATAAATTAATATTGAAAATCCTTTTTTTTTGAATAAAATATTTATATAAATTAAATAAAAAATAAAAAAATCACATTTTCTTCTCGGATATTTTAATTGACCCATGAGCGGTGTATCATAAAAATTTGAAAGTCATTTTATTTGTATATGATGAGTTATGGAGTGGAGATCCCTAGGGGAAAAATAGTAATTTTTGATTTTGATACCTTAATTAAAATTTAAGGTTAACTAAAATGGTAATGGGCAATTTTAATCTTAATGAATATTTTTGGATGTTTGAATTACAATGGGTTAGGAGGTAGAGACCAATTTGCCAACTTTTCATGATAAGGGTAGAAATATAATTTTATAAATTATTATGACTTCAAAGTTAATTCAATTGGATGATCCTAAAGTAGTGGGCTTAAGTTAGGAAGATAATAATTCACTCATTTGCAACCTCTAATTGGTGATTAAATGATAGCATGATCCTTTAATGAGAATAGATCTCACTAAAATTAACATTTTAATAATTATAAATTTACCCATGAAATTATCAAGGGCTTAGTAGTGAACTAGTCGTTTAGAAATAAAAATATAATTAATCATGAACATTTTGAAAACACTACAAGTCTGGCTTTAGTCTAGCGTATAAAATCATTAATGATTTTGAGTTTGTTCTTTGTGGCATTCACTCACACAGCTTTTAAGTGAAACATTAAGTGAACCTAGCCCCAAACAACTACAAACTAAAATTAACACGAACTGCGGGCTGACGAGGCGCTGAGGTGGCTGGCAGCGTTAAATGGTAGAGTGCCATGTGGAAAGTTTGTAGTTGTTCAGGTTGACGCGACGCTGCGTGGATAAGTAGAAAGATAGGGATTTAAGTGAATTAAATAAATGCAAGAACTTCGAAAATTCATAACTTTGGATAGAAAAATCATAAAAATAAAATATAAATACCCTCTTGCTCAGTGAACAGAGAAGAGTAATGTGGACTAAAAACAAAAATAATTATTTGATGAGTTTGTAATTTTTAAATAATTTAATATTCTCTAAGGTATTTTAATTTATTATGTTAAAATATTATCCACCATGGCTTGAAACTTTGAGGTTTCATTTCTCATGATAGAGGGGATATTCTCCAATTTTTCTAAGGTCTGAGAGCATCTCAGTGTATGTTACCCTAATTTTCAAGCTTGGATGGATATTTTGGCTTAAAATAATTATATAAATTTAAATAACACTTAAGAAATTATGGAAAAAATTTTAGTAGGCTTCGTGTGGCTAGAGAAGCTTAGGAAAAATATCATAATGGTTTGGATAAATTTGTATAATTTTATATTTAGTTAAACGTTTATACCTTATATTAAATTATTTAAATTTAATATTATACAAAAACTATTAAAAGAAATTCCACATTTTGTAGAAAAATCATGTTGACTCAGTGTAAAAATTTGAAGTTTTTTTGGTTAGGTTTACACACTAAAGTTGATTTTTTAAGAAAAAGAATGTATTTTTATATAAAAATAATTATATCAAATTAAATACACTTAAGAAATTTATGAAAAGTGGTTTTCTGAGTTTCTACTGAAAAGGGGCACTTATAAAAAATAAAAAATATTTTTGAGAAGATACTTCATTTTTAAGCTATATTTTAAATTAAATATAACTAAAAATAATTAAAAATTGCAAAAATTTGAAATTGATTCAAAGGGTGCCTAATTGTTTCCTGGTCAATTAAGACTCATTAGAACATTTTTTTCCTAATTTTTCTATGTTTAAAATTAATTTTTTTTTAAGAGCAAAAAATGTATTTTCTTAAGTTCTCATCAAAATAATTATAATAAATTAATTAAAATCATAAAAATATAATTTTTTTCTCTATGTTCTCTGAACTCAGAGAGATTTAAAAAAAATAAAAAAATAAATTTTAAATTAAAACATATTTTCTATTTAAATATTTATTAAAAATCATTAAATAATTATAATAAATAAAATATAATTTAAAAATTCATGAAATTTTGTCTAAATGTTCCTCTGATTTCGGCGAACCTCTAATAGTTGTTTGCCAAAACAAAAAATCCTATCTTGATTAATTAAACAAATTAATATTGAAAAATCCTATTTTAAAATTAAAATAATTACATAAATTAAATAAAAATCTAAAAGACCACATTTTCTTTCTCCTCTCATGTTTTAATTAACTCATGATTGAGTTTCCATGGAAATTTCAAGGTCACTTTAATTTCATTTGATATATTATAGGTAGGGGGCCTCACGCGCAAAATGGTCATTTTGGAATTTTAATGCCTTCATTAAATTTTATGATTAGTCAAAGGGTAAATGGATAATATTGATCATAATAATTTTTTTTTAATGATTGAAATATAATGGGTTAAAAGGTTGAAACTAATTTTCCATCATTTTCATGATAAGGGTAAAATGGTAATTTTGATAATTGTCATGATTTGGTAGATAATTCAATTAAGATGATCGTCAAGCATTGGACTAAGTTATGAAGATAGAAATTTACTCATTTAAGGCACAACAATTGGTGATTAGATACTAAGTCGGATATTAATGAGAATTGAAATCCCATTTCAATATTTAATTATCTTAAATTTACTTTAAAAATTGAAATTGAGTGGGCTTCATAGTGAACTAAGTTTGATATGTAAGAATTGTGCTAATTGGGATTAGAAAATGTGGACATAATTAATCAATAACTATCTTCAAACACTTTGTGCCTTACTTTAACTTGAGGTGTTAAAATCCCTAATGAACATTAGGTTGTCCCTTTGGTCACTGATATGCCTAAAATACATAGTATTTTTAGACACATTTTATACCTATTTTTGAGATATTGCGCTTTAATGGAAGATATTTTTGTGTTTTTCTTTCAGGTACAGGTTAAAATGTGAAATATGCTTAAAGGAGTGAAAAAGGATCAAATTTAAAGCAAATAGGTGAAAAATGTGCAAAAGTGTTTTCGTGCCTAAGCGCTAGCTAAACAGAAAAGGCCACGCCTAAGCGCGAGAGGCCCTGTGCTTAAGCGCCAATGGCAGTTATTGGGTGAGTAAATTTGGTTTTTGTGAATTTTGAAGAGGTTTTTTAGGAACCTATTGGCTTAATATGTGGTTACAACCACTATGGATGAAAAGTATAGCAAAAAGATGCATCTATTGGGGAAATACAACAAATCAAGACGCAATTTGAAGAGATAACAAGGCACCTTTTGAAGAATTATAAAAGAGGGAGTATTGAGACTTTGAAAGAGGTCCTGAAAGTGCTTGGAATGTTTTGAAAGTTCTAAAATTGGGATGTTAGTTGGAGAGATTTTCAAGCAACACATATTTGTCCTTTTTATTTTAGTTTTATAATGAGAGTCNGAAATGACAATCAATCTCAATATGTTTGGTGCGCTCATGGAAGACTGAGTTGCGGGCAATTTGTATAGCACTATTGTTATTACAACACATAGGAGTTGGGTTAGAAAAAGTGACACCCATATCAACAAGTAACAAGCGCAACCAAACAATTTTAGCAGTGGTGGATGCCATGACACGATACTTAGCTTTGGTAGAAGAGCGAGAGACAACTGTTTGTTTTTTACTCTTCCAAAAAATGAGAGAATCTCCAAGAAAAATACAAAATCCCGTGGTAGACTTACGATTGGTGGAATCACCACCCCAATCAGCATCCGAGTAGGCACGTAATTCCAAGGAAGAAGATGCAGGAAAGAAAAGCCTCTGAAATTGAGTGCTTCGAAGATAACGAAGAATGCGAAGAACAGCCGCCCAATGAATTGTAGTATGAGAGGCAACAAATTAACTAACAACATGTACTGCATTAGCAATATCAAGTCTAGTGATGGTAAGATAGACTAAGCTGCCAAAAAGTGTACGATACAAAGTGGGATTGGGCAAAGGAACACCATTAGAATAGGTATAGTTAACATTAAGTTCAAGAGTAGCAACTGTCCGAGTACCAGAGAGACGAGCTTACTCAAGGATGGTGTTGATATACTTAAATTGGGAAAGAAGATAACCTCTAGGAGAGTGAGCCACTTCAATCCCCAAAAAATATCGAAGAGTACCCAAATCTTTCATCTCAAATTGTTGGGTTAATTGTAATTTCAACTCTGCAATCCCATTATCATCATCCCTAGTAATAATCATGTCATCAACATATAAAGAGAGTATGATACGACCATTTGAGGTACTCTTGAGAAACAAGGCAGTGTCATGTGAGCTAGAATGAAAACCAAGAGATGCAATCACGATAGAGAACTTTTCAAACCAAGCTCGAGGAGCTTGTTTAAGGCCGTAGAGAGCTTTCTTTAATTTACAAACTTCACCATGATTAAGAGAGACACCTGGTGGAGGCACCATGTAAACTTCCTCTCAAATATCACCATCTAAGAATGCATTTTTAACATCCATTTGAGAGATATGCCACTGATGAATAGAGGCGACTGCAATAAGAGTACGAATAGTGTCATTTTGGCAACAACAACAACAAATGTTTCTTCATAATCTAGATCATACTATTGAGAAATTCCCCTAGCAAACAAACGAGCTTTATATCGCTCAACTGACCCATCAAACTTGGTTTTGATCTTATACACCCAACGAGAACCAATTGCACATTTTCCTGGAGGAAGAGAATAAGGTCTCAAGTATCTGTCTTATGCAAAGCAGAAAATTCTTTTGCCATAGCCTGCTGCCAAAGAGGATCAAGAATAGCCTCTTGATAGGAAGAAGACTCAGACAAATTGTGAATGGAGGTTAAAAAGGAAGCAAAAGAAGTAGAATAAGTGGAGTAAACAATATCTGACAATTTAGTAGACTTACAATCACGTTCAGGGTAGCGAGGAAGAGGAGGATCCACAGTCACAGAAGGTTCTTGGGGAACAGTACAAATAGGTGATATGCCTAAAATATATAGTATTTTTAGACACAGTTTTATACTTATTTTTTAGATGATGTGCTTTAAGGGAAGATATTTTTGTGTCTTTATTTGAAGTATAAGTAAAAAGGTGAAAAATGCTTAAAGGAGTGAAAAAGATCAAATTTGGAGTAAATAGATGAAAAATGTGCAAAAGTATTTTGACGCCTAAGCTCCAGATCCGGCGCTTAAGCGCCGGTTAAAAAGATAAGGCCGCGCCTAAGCGTTGGAGGCCCCGCGCTTAAGCGCCAGTGACAGTTATTGGATGAGTAAATTCAGTTTTTATGAATTTTGAAGAGGTTTTTGAGACACCTATTGACTTAATAGGAGGTTACAACCACCATGGATGAAAATTATTGCGAAAAGATGCATCTCTTAGGGAAATACATCGAATCAAAACACATTTTTAAAAGATACTAATGCACCTTTTGGAGAATTATAAAAGAAGAAAGATTGAGACTTTGAAAGGGGTCCTAAAAGTACTGGGAAAGTTTTGAATGTTCTAAAATTGGGGAGTTAGTTGGAGAGATTTTCAGGCACCACATATTTATTCTTTTTATTTTAGTTTTATATTGAGAGTGTTGTAAAAGAGAAGAGATTCAAAGGAACTTCAAGAGTTTGGTGGAGGACTTGAGATAAGGTTTTATCTTTTATTTTAAACTACTTTTGGTTTTAATTGAGACTTGTTGTTGGTTTGGCAATGATTTTTAATTTTAAACTGAAGTATGATTTTGTTTTCTCCATGGATTCTGAGTAGTTTTATTTATCTTTTTTTNTTGTTGGTTTGACAAAGATTTCTACTTTTAAACTAAAGTGTGGTTTTGTTTTCTCCATGGATTCTGAGTAGTCTTCTTTATCTTTCTTCTTAAAATGATAAGTAATTAAGTTTTCTCCATGGATTTTGTGTAGTTTTCTTTATATTCTTCCTACTTTTAAACTAAAGTGTGTTTTTTTTTTCTCCATGGATTCTGAGTAGTTTTCTTTATCTTTCTTCTTGAAATGATAAGTAATTAAATGTTGGATGGAAGTTGTGGAGAGTATTGATCTTTAATGTTGGAATAAGTTGTGATGATTCNAATATAGTAAGTAAAATTATTTTTAATGAAAATTTTTAAGTGGAGATAATAAAAGAACTAAATACTAAATTTTAAAAATCTACAATATATTTCTAAATTAGATAGAAACTCAAATTTTCATCTTTCTTTACATTAAGAATTTATAAACTTTAAGTTGGTCTCATTTACTGAATATTTTTTTCCAAATTAGACTGCTACATTTTTAAATCAAAATTTTAGTAACTCCTAAAGAAACTCATATACATATCATACATATTAAGTTTTAAAAGATTGAAGTGTCACTTGAGGACAAGTAACATTTAAGTTTGGGGGATTTTGATAGACCTAAATATAGTGTTTTTAGACACATTTTTATATCAATTTTTGAGATATTGTGCTTTAATGAAAGATATTTTTATGTTTTTCTTACATATACAGGTAAAAAGGGTGAAAAATGCTTAAAGGAGTGAAAAAGGATCAAATTTAGAGCATAAATGTTAAAATTGTGCAAAGGAGTTTTAGCGTTTAAGCGTCGGTTAAACAGAGAAGGCCGCGCCTAAGCACCAGAGGCCCCGCGCTTAAGCGCTAGTGGCAGTTATTGGACAAGTAAATTCGGTTTATGTGAATTTTGAAGAGATTTTTGAGGCACCCATTAGCTTAATAGGTGGTTATAACCACCATGGACAAAAAATATCATGAAAGGACGCATCCCTTGGGCAAATACTTTGAATCTAGACATATTTTGAAGAGAAACCAAGGCACCTTTTGGAAAAATGTAAAATAAAGAAGAGAGGACTTAGAAAAGAGTCTTGAAAGTATTGGTAAGTTTTGAAAGTTCTCATTTGGGGAGTTAGTTCGGAGCATTTTCAGGCACCACTTTTACTTTTAATTTATCCTTTTTGTTATTTTATTTTGAGTGATTGTAAAGAAAAGAGAATTAAAGGAACTTCAAGAGTTTGTTGGAGGACTTGAGATAAGTTTTTTATCTTTTTGTTTTGAAACTACTTTTGGTTTTAATTGATACTTGTTTTTGGTTTGATAATGATTTCTTCTTTTAAACTAAAGTGTGTTTTTCTTTTCTCCATGAATTTTGAGTAGTTTTCTTTATCTTTCCCTACTTTTAAACTAAAGTGTGTTTTTTTTTTCTCCATGGATTCTGAGTAGTTTTCTTTATCTTTCTTCTTGAAATTGATAAGTGGTTTTATTTTCTCCATGGATTCTGAGTAGTTTTCTTTATCTTTCTTCTTAAAATGATAGGTATTTTCTCCATAGATTCTGAGTAGTTTTCTTTATCTTTCTTTTTAAAATGATAAGTAATTGTTTTCTCCATGGATTCTGAGTAGTTTTCTTTATCTTTCTTCTTAAAATGATAAGTAATTAGTTTCTCCATGGATTCTGAGTAGTTTTCTTTATCTTTCTTCTTAAAATGATAAGTAATAAAGTTGTTTTGTTTTCTCCATGGACTTTGAGTAGTTTTCTTTATCTTTCTTCTTAAAATGATAAGTAATTAAGTTTTGTAGATTTTGAGTAGTTTTCTTTATCTTTCTTCTTAAAATGATAAGTAATTAAGTTTGACAATGGAGTCTGATTAGTTTTCTTTATCTTTCTTCTTAAAATGATAAGTAATTAAGTTTTAGATGAGGGAGAGTATTGATCTTTAATGTTGGAAGTAGTTATGATGATTTAAATCCATGCACTTCATTTACTTCTTGATTTGGCTAATCCCTTTATCTTTCTTCTTAAAATGATAAGTAATTAAGTTTTGGAAGGAAGTTGTGGAGAGTATTGATCTTTAATGATGGAAGAAGTTGTGATGATTTAAATCCATGCACTTCATTTACTTCTTGATTTGGCCAATAGAGATGTTAAAATTTGTTGTGAGAACATGTAAGAAACGGACTGGTATTGTCTCAGTCAACAATTGGAAAGAATCACATGAGGTTGTATGAATGAGAATGTAGTTCATATGATTGAGTGCAAATAAATAATGAAATATTCATTGAAGGGTGTAGAGTTAAAGGACCTTAAAGTGACATGTAAAAGCAACCAACTTGGATAATTGTTTTAGGTTCTGTAACGAGATGTTAGCCCCCAGGTGGAGGGAATCGAGGGAACTCTAGAGTGAGAGCTAATATCTTTCCCGCCTAACTGGTCTTCAGAATTATTTAAATTTTAAATTAGCTAATGTTCTTTATAGCATTTCTAGTAAGGGTAAATAATATTATTGCTCCTATTTGACACAACACAATTTACATACTTTCACAACAGAATTCTTATACTTATTACTGATTCATAACAACAGAAAGATAATTTCATATTAGTGCTTTTCTTCTACAAGAATTTTAGTTATCTTTTTAAATTGTTATTGTTCTATCAAAATATTGAAAATACCAAAAATATTTAAATTTCATTACTGCAAAAATCAACTTTAGTTTACATAATTATTTTTTTATTAAAAATAGAAATTTTACTGTTCAATAGTGCATATTGCGTATTCTCCCCGTGGGTTCGATATTCAGGTTTTAATCAAAAAGTCCTACATTACTTGATAATGATATGTATACTTGCATAGTATCCCAATATATATATATAAATTAAAAGTTAAATTCATATTTTTCTTCAGAATCAAGTTTTTGGTTTTGTTACAAGGTAAGGAAATATAAGTGAAATATAATATGAATTATTGTTGTACTGTGCATATTAGCATTATCCAGGGATCAAAATGCTTGTTTGTGAATTATTTTAAGATGAAAATTAGTGTTCAAAAAGACTAAATAGACTGGAGTGAATTTATAGAAAGTTGAAAATTATGAAAATTAAAAGAATGAATTTTTGGCCACTGGTGCCGACAACGCCCTCGACCCAAAAATCCCCAAACCCCTTAAAATTTGCAATTTGCACAATAAAAACACAATTTTTTACTCTTTTAGTTACCTTTAACCTCCAATTTTTGTACCTATGGCTTACTATTGCTTGGATTTAAGCCAATTTTAAGGCAAAAGAAGTTAGGATTTCATCTTCTCTATTTAAGAGCTACACTTTGAACTCATAATTTTTATTTTCACCAAGGATTCATCTTACATTGCCGAGGTCTGAAATTTTGAAATTTTTTTTGAAGATTTTGTGAAAATCCTGCTGTGAAGAACTCTTACTTAGTAGATTTAAGTTTAAAATGTTTCACATTGTGATTTTTAGAATTTTTTGGAATTTATTTGGTTATTGTCAAATTTTCTTAGATTACCATGGCACCGAGAATGAGCAAGGGAAAGAGAAAGGTGGATTTTGATGATCAAAAGTTTGTCAACTACAAGGCTAACATTTGTTTCAATAGTCTACTTACAACTAAGAAAGTAATTTCAGATCGAGGATTTAAAATTTGGGTGGAGAAGTCGAAAGATTAATCAATACTCGGTAGTGGGAGAATTTTTGTTACTTTACTGCGGAGGCTATTATTGGTGTAGTGATGGAGTTCTATGCCAACTTTAAGGAAACTTCTGAAAACAACGTGTTTGTTCGTGGGAAAATGGTGGAATTTACTCCAAGAAGAATTAATGAATTTTATCAATTAGAGGATGTGTATAGCTGCTAGCACAAATAATTTCTTGCTAAAAATGAGGCCTTAGATGAAGTTATTTCTTTTCTTACTGATGGAAGAGGGGCTTGGAAGGTGAAGAATGATGCTTAGGTAAACTTCCCTCTTTCTATGTTAAATGCAGTATCTAAGGCCTGGCACTACTTTATTTCTGGTAGAATGATACCAACAAATCATCATAGTGAGGTTAATAAGGATAGAGCCATCTTAAACTTCTGTATCCAGGAAATGAGAAGGATAGATTTTGTCTTTATTGTTTATAGAAAAACTCATTATATTTCTTTGGGAGAGACTACTGGTGGTTTTGCACACCCTGCCCTGATCTTCACACTATGTGAACAGGTAGGAGTTGATTTTAGAAAGGATGAGGAGAGGATTGAACCTCTAAAACATATTGGGCCTACCAATATTAAGACTTATCAATCTCTTGTTGGATGGAGATGTGGATGTAGGAGTAGGGATATTCCTTCTACTTTAAGTACCCCTACTTCTAATACCCCTAATCTCCAGGAACTGATGAAGCAGATGATGATCCAACAGAGGATATAATGAGAATGGAAAGTAAAATGGAAAATATAGAGGGCAGAAATGCACACAATGATGATTTGGCAAGGCAGAAGTTTGAATATGATGTTGTTTATTATGATGTGATGGTCAGATACATGAGGGGTGACCACTCAGTTTGTTTCCTACTCACCCTGTTCTTACCTCATATCAGTAGCAAAATTTGGATGTGGAAGAAGAAGAAGAAGATGATTGGTGATGTTTTAGTTTGATTTTTTTGTTTAGTTTATGTTTGGTTGTACTTTATTTTTGTGACTGTTTGTTTTTAGAGTATGATACTTTGCTTTATTTTAAATATTATGTTGTATTATGAACAGTAGGATTGTGAAACTATTTTTACATTGGAAATCAATTTAGTACTTTTGTTAGTTTTTAGTACTTTGTTAAATGCATTTGTAGTTAAATCTTTGTCAGCAAATTTTAATATGTATTATATGTTATTTAATGTCTTAAGTCTTTAGCTTTTCATATTATCACCAGCAATATTTCAGAGTTAAATTTCAATATCAAAACCTTTAACAGGTAAGTCTTTCCTTTATGTATTAAATGTTTTTTTCACCCTTTATTTTTTTAGTTTTCATGCTAAATTTTTAAAAAAAAAATTTAAGTTTGGGGGGAAAGAAAAATTCCTTTTTAAAGAAAAGAAACTTAATTTTATTTGTCCTCAATTAGCTATATTTTCAAAATTTTTAAAAATTTAAGATCACCATTGGTACTAGAGGGTAACTTTAGATAACTATATTTGTGTTTCTAAATATATAATAAAATTAAGTAAAAAATTTCAATAATAAATGTTAATTTTGGAGATTAAAATATTTGGTATGAGAAAATAAGACTATGTTTTTCTACTATAAGTAAAAGAATGTGTTTTTTTTGAAATATTAAAAATCTTAGAGATTCATGTAAAAAGAAAAGAATAAAAATTATGAAAAATATTTAAGGCTAATATAAATTTATAAAGTGAAGGAATGTGAAAAGTTTTTAACTTTAAGAAGAAGATAGTGAAGTTCAAAATCATTAAAAGCTATCCAGATATAGTAATCCTCACATGAAAAATAAAAAAAAGAAAAGAAAAAAAAAAGGGATTGAAAATGATCCTGAAAAGAAAAGAAAAGAAAAAAAAGATGTGAGGAGAAGCTTGAGGAGATGCCTAATTAAAAATTGACTTCACTTGAATCAACTTAAAGAAGAAGGCTTGGCTACATTTTCTAAACTTATATTTCAGTGTTAGAATATTTATTAGTAAAGTTTCATGAAGTTCTTTTTTATATGGATATTCTAAGTGGCTTTAATATGAATAATTTGCAACTTTCCTTGAAAAGAATAAAGCATAAGAAATCTTAGACTTGACTGCTAGATTTTCTTATACCTTTAGTATTTACTAGAGTTATTTTACATTTTTCTTAAGTTATGCTATTGAATTTAGTGGAACAAAATATAGAAATCTAGAAGTTAATTTTTTTTCCAAGAGTCATATTATTATGTAGTAAAGGAGTTATTTGAGGACAGGTAACATTTAAGTTTGGGGGATTTGGAAACACCAAAAATATATGCACTTTTAGACCCATATTTTATACTCATTTTTGGCGATATTATACTTTAAAAGAAGGTATTTTTCATGTTGTATTGCACATTGTTGATTTTTAGGACTTAGAGCAAAAAGGAGGAAAAAAGGATGGAATTTGGAGTCAAAATGGAGCTTTAGAAGAAATTTTCAGCACCGACAGCACCAGATTGGGTGTCAATAGCTCCATTTGACATAGAGAATGGATTAATTAAATGGCTAATAGCACCGAAGGTGCCAAAATTGGCGCCGACGGAGCCAGAATGGGCGCCGACAACACTTGTGTCGGTGCAAGACCTATTTCCAAAAGATTCGACAAATTTGGATGCTTTTTGATGAGTTTTTGGATGCACCAATTGAAAAACCAACATTAGGCTCTATTTAGAGCTAAAATTGATCATAAACCCCCCCCC
>JXCR01104404.1:0-15168 GCA_002079205.1 Phalaenopsis hybrid cultivar | reverse complement strand
CCTTGTGTCGCTTTGCACCCTTCAACCGGTTTCCACTCTCTTCCACGTTATTCCACATTCCCTACAGCCACTTAGAGTCCATTAGTCATTTATTTTCTTTATAGTATAGAGTTTTTGTGGTCAAATAAGTGTGAATTCTTATCTAAGAGAGTTGGAGAGGGAGAGAAGTGAGAGATTTCTTCTTCCTACATTTTCTAAGAGTGGCTACAAAGGATTTTCTTTGAGAAAGAGTTTCTGATAAGTGTTGTTTGTTTATTATTATTGTATGAACTTTCTTTTTTATATGAAATTTATGTTTTGTTGTATATTTATCATAAAGACTGAGTAGTTTCCTTTATCTTTCTCCCTACTCTGAGATATGGTGAAATGAAAAGATTATGTGGATGTGCCAATGTTAAAATATAAAATAAATTGCAATGGTTTTTCAACTCCGTTCTTAATTTACTTTTCGATGTGGCTAATTGAATTATTAAAATATGTTGTGATAAATATGATCTGGGAAATGGAGCATGAGTTCTACAACAGAGTGAGAATAACATTTCATTCCATGAAGGAGTATTTTGTTCATGGAAATAAGTCCAAATAAATATGGTAATATACATTTCATAACTGATGGGGGAAGTCATATCTGAAATGTCATAATGGATAAATTATTAAAGAAATATCATATAAATCATAGGATTGCTATTGCTTATCATCCTCAGACAAGTGGTTTGGCTAAATTATATAATCATGAAATTAAAAGAATTATGGAAAAGTCTGTAAATCCAACAAAAATGGATTGGTCAGTCAAACTTGACGATGCTTTGTGGGCTTATAGGACTACATACAGAACTTTTATAGGAATGTCCCAATATATACTAATATTTGGGAAAGCTTGTCACTTACCAGTTGAACTTGAGCATAAAGCTTATTGGGAAATTAAAGAGTTCAATTTTAATTTGAAATTTACTGGTGAGAAAAGATTATTACAATTAAATGAGCTTGAAGAAATAAGGAATGAGTTTTATGAAAGTGTTAAGATTTACAAAGAAAAGATGAAGATGTGGTATGATCGAAGGATTCTTACTAAAATTTTTTAGCTAGATTTATAAAGAAAAGATGAAAATGTAGCATGATTGAAAGATTCTTACTAAAAATTTTCAGTCAGGGCTATAAGTTTTGCTATATAATGCAAGGTTAAGATTATTTCCAAGCAAACTTAAGTCCAGGTGGATGGGCCCATATGTTGTGATGAAAGTTTATCCTTATGGAGCTGTGGATATCAAAGATCTTAAAACTAAGAAAATATTTAAAGTGAATGGTCATAAACTGAAACCCTATTTTATAGGGGATAAAATTAAATTTAACAATTAAGTTAAATGTGCATGACAGTTTTAGGATGTGTTTAGAAGTTATTGGAAGGATTTAAGCATATAATTAGAAGGGTTTTGTGATGGAATTTACCAGAATTATTTTTAGCCCTAAAGTCTAAGAGAAAGAGAGGTTTAGAGAAAATGTTTTTACAAGAGATGGATTTGAAGTGAAAGGAAGTGGTCATGAGGAAGAAATTCATTATTTAGAGTGCACAAGAGATGTATAACGGGTTCTTAACTGTTAGTATCAAAGGAATAGCAGAAAAGATCAACAAAATTGAGAATGACGTAGCTTTAATTAAGGCAAAGGTAAATGAAGTTAATGCACATCTAGAGCATATTGGATGGCAACTAAAAATGTAATTTAGTCATACCAGTTATACAGAGTAAGCGGATAAGGCGATGTATCTTAAGCAGAAATGGATTAAAGAAGATTATATAAGAGCTCGTCACCACCGTCCGTTTTATCAACTTTATATTCCAAATGCCAAACGAGTAACTAATGAGAGACAAGAATTTGTTCCAATAAATGAAGAATGAAATTAAGTTCTACACTAAGATTTGCTTGTTAAGATTTGTTTTATGTATTAGTGTTAAGTCTTGGTTTTAGAGTTTATGTGATTATGTGTGTTATTATGTAAGTTTGTTTAGTGTTTGTATTTAGGAAAATTTTCTCATCCGAGACTCTTTGGAATGAGATCTATGTGTTAAATGTTATTTGTAATAGTTTGTGAATGAATATAAGTGTTTGTTTGTGAAAAAATTTTGTGTTAATTTAGCCTCAAATCGAATTAGTTATATTGGAGAATTTTGAGAGATAGAAGAGTTAAAGGGGAAGAAAATAGTCATTTAAGTGTTATAAGATCCTTTGGGGGTGGTTTACTTAGGCTAATAGTGCCTTCTACTTAAGTTTAAAAATATCAAAAAAATTGTGCCCTAGCTCCTAAGCGCCACAACCCCGCGCTTAAGCGCGAGGCAATTCGAGAGGCAGGCACCAAGTGCCACATATCCACGCTTAAGCGCCAGTTTGCGAAAACCGGTTTGCGAAAGGTTAAAAGTGAAAATTAACCCCTAAAAATGCCATTTTTGCCCTTTTCGTCATCTTCTTACTCTAAAGTTTGTAATTTTGAGTTTAGGGCAAGCCATTTCGTGGAGATTTCTTGGTGGATTTGAGCCATATTTGCAAGATTTGAATTTCTTGGGGTAAGATCTTGACTTCCATGTAGAAATTTTGGATTTTTTCCATGTATTTTGAGCACATTGTGGAGGTACCCGAAATTCACTATTCATGGTGAAAAGCTTGAAAATATCTATAGAAATTACATAAAAAGTGTAGTTTAAGCTTATAGAAGTTAAGTTTAGTATATTAGACTTGATCTATGAAATTATTGTGGAATTTTGTGAAATTTGTAGAATGGCCCCAAGAATGAAGAGGAGCAAGGGGAAGTCCCACTTTGATTCAAGCAAGTTTGAGAGTTCAAAAGCTCAAGACAGATATAGTGATGCTCTACAGTCACAAAAATTGATTCCTGAGAAATGTTTTAAAAATCCAGGTGGATTTGTGGAGGATTTGATTGTTTGTTGACAATGGGAACGATTCTGTTGTTTTTCTATTGTGGCTGTGATTTCTGTAGTGCGGGAGTTCTATGTAAACCTCCCTGAAACGGAAGAGGATCGAGTCATGGTCAGAGGCAAATTGCTACCTTTTCACCGGAGATAATCAACATGTTCTACCATTTACCACCTGATACTCTGTGTTTTTATTCGAACTATAGTCCTACTGAGACGGAACTGGACGATATTATATCAGTTTTGACTATTTAAGGGGACTGGAAAATTACAAATGAGAGGTGAGTCAACTTTTCCACTTCAAAGTTAAGTGCACCATCAAAGAAGTGGCACTACTTTTTTTCAGCTCATCTGTTATCGACGAATCATCTTAGTGAAGTTATGCCGGAGATAGTAACGTTGAATTATTATATTCAGTAATGCAAGCTTATAAACATTGGAGCTTTGATTTATCAGACCATCATTAGTTCTGCCACTGTCGCTACTACTGCAAGTTTAGGATTTGCTTCCTTAATTTTTTCTTTGTGTGAGCAAGCTGGAGTTAGATAGAAGTGTTGCTGCCTCTAAAATCGATTATAAGTGTGAACGTGAAATCATATTCTGAAGACTCTAGTTTTAGTTGGAGAGGAGGATTTTTGAGAAATTATGGAATGTCAACGTCTGCTGCATCCACCTCCGCTGCTTCTACATCTAGACCATCTACTTCTAAACCATCTACATCTGGAGGTCAGCCTACTGAATCTTAGGATCAATTATCGTAGAAGATGATGGATAATATTAATTTTACCGCAGATAAGGTACAAAATTTAGGGATGGATATATCAAAATACATAGTGATTATGAAGATAAATTTCACTCATCTTTGGAGAGCCTTATTAGGGGTAACCAAGGAGTGGAATTCCCTTCATATCCAAAGTATCCTAATTATGAGTCTGCAACCTTTTGGGACAGCTACGACACTAATGATGATGATGAGGAGAAGGACTGAGGTTTTTTTATTTTTCTAATATGTGATGTACTTTGTGTTGTGCACTTTATACATTTGAGTTTGTGTATTTGTTCGATTATATGTTGTGTTAGACATTTTGTCTAATTGTTATTATAATGTTGTGTTTTATTAGTATTGTGTTTTAAATTCTAGGGTAGTACTCGTTGTTGTGTATTGTGTTTTAGTTAGTTAGGTATGAACTTATTTTTATGTCTTATGAAAGTTGAAAATCTTACTAGCTTTAATTTTAAACTTTAATTTCAGAAATTTGCTACCTTGTATTTTCTTATATCTTGTTAGTGTGTTTGTTTGTTTTTATGTCTGTATCCACTAATTAGAACTCTAATGAATCTTTATATGTTAAAAAGTAATAAATTTTATCAAAAATTAATTTTACTCTTGTTTTTAGTTTTGTACTTGTATAATTAAGGTATAAAAATTCTTGCAAGCATGTATTTCAATTTTCATTCCTGTTTATATATATCTGCTATTAAACTGTTTAATCTTGTTAAAAATTTAAGTTTGGGGGTGGGGGGTGAAAAGTATTTTCAAAACTTGAATTTTATTTATTCTCAAATGTGCTATAAGTGAATTTGATTTCAAAAGAAAAATGATCATGTATATGAAGTTATATTAGGGAGGTAAACTTTTGATTATAGTAATGAGTAAGAAAATTTAGTTAAAATTTTATAAGTGATGTAAAAAAATTTAAAGTTAAAAATTCTTCAATGTAGAAATGATAAATATTATGAACTATCTTTAGTAGGAGATATTGTATTTTTAAAAATTGTGGAAGGATTACACTTTTATTTTTGATACTTAAATTTCTTTTATTGAAATTAATTTTAAAAATTATTATTATCTTTTTAAGTAAAAGAAAATTATCAACTCTTTGCTTTGGGAAAGGAGGAGTGGAATTCAAAACCATTAAAAGCCTATCTAGATATAGTAATTCTTGCTTGAAAAAGAAAAGAAAAAGAAAAGGAAAAGAAAAAGAAAAAGAAAAAAAAAAGAAAATAAAAGTTGAAAAAGGGAGGAGAAGATTGAGGATTAGTGCGTAATCAAAAATTAGTTCCACATCTGATCTTTTTAAAGTATAAGACTTGAGAAAATCTTAAGCTTAAGGATATAATATGATAAGTAATATTATACCTAATACAAATTTTTAAGTGAAGGAAATAAAAAGACTACGTTCTATATTTGGAAAAATCTACAAGTATTTCTGAATTAGATAGGAACTCATATTTTTCATACTTCTTCACTTTAAGGGTTTCTAAACTTTAAGTTGGTCTAATTCACTAGATATTTTTATAAATTATACTGCTATTTTTCTAGAACAAAATTTTAGAAGCTCCTAAACAAACTCATATACATAATCATACTTATTTTGTTTTTAAAGATTGAAGTGTCACTTGAGGACAAGTAACATTTCATGCTTGGGGGATTTTGATACACCTAAAATATATAGTGTTTTTAGACTCATTTTTATACCGATTTTTGAGATATTGCGCTTTAATGAAAGATATTTCTGTGTTTTTCTTTCAGGTATAAGTAAAAGGTGAAAATACTAAAAAGGAGTGAAACATGATAAAAGGTAGAGAAAAAATACAAAAATGGTGCAAAATTATATTGGCGCCTAAGCGTCAGATCCGGCGCTTAAGCGCTGGTGAAACAGAGAATGCCTTGCCTAAGCGCCAAAGGCCCGACGCTTAAGCATCAGTGACAGTTACTTGATGAATTAATTCAATTTGACAAATTTTGAAGAGACATTTGAGGCACATATTGGCTAAAATGGGTGGTTATAACCACCAAGGACAAAAATATAGTTAAAGAACTTATGAAAGGAGGCATCCCTTGGTAAATTCATCGAATCAGAACACATTTTAAAGAGATACCAAGACACCTCTTGGAAAATTATAAAAGAAGGAAGTTGAGACTTTTTGAAGGGGGAGTCCTGAAAAATTTTAAGAAGTTCTGAAAGGTTCTTGAAGAAGTTCGTGGAGAAGCTTTTGAAGAAAATTTCAAGCACCACAAATTTATTTTCCTTTTATGTATAGTTTTAATTTGAGAGTTAAGACTGTTGTAAGAGAGAAGAGATTCAAAAGAATTTCAAGAATTTGGTGGAGGATTTGAGATAAGTTTTTATCTTTGTTTTAAACTACTTTTTGTTTTAATTGAGACTTTTTGTTGGTTTGACAATTATTTCTACTTTTAAACTAAAGTGTAGTTTTATTTTCTTAATAGATTATGAGTAGTTTTTGATACTCTGAAAATATATGCATTTTTAGACACAATTTATACTCATTTTTTGTGATATTGTACTTTAATGGAAGGTATTTTGTGTTTTTTTGCAGGTTGTTGATTTTTAAAGCTTAAAGTAAAAAAGAAAACAATAAGGATGAAATTTAGAGTTAAAATTAAGTTTTTGAAGAAATGCTCAGCACCGACAGTGCAGAGGTCAGCGCCGATGGCACAGAACAATTTAACGCTGGAGATTTTTACTCATTGCCAACGATGTCAAACCAACGCCGACGGCGCTAAAGGCAGTGCAGACCCCGTTTCTAGAAGGTTCGATGTATTTGGATGATTTTTAAAGAATTTTTGGAGCCACGTCTTGGAGAACCGACCTTGGGCTCTATTTAGGACCAAATTTCATCAAAAAATGGGCTCCTCTATGTTTTTCACTCCTCTACGTTCATTTTCCGCTCCATCTCATTCCATTCCACTACCATATTGGGTCAATTAGTGATTTTGTTTTCATAGTTTAGAGTTTTTGTGGTGAGATTTAGTGTGAAACTTTCCGTAAGGGTGTTGGAGAAGGAGATAAGTGAGAGAATTCTTCTTCCCACATTTCTAAGGAAAGGCTACAAAGGATTTGCTTTGAGGAAGAGTTCCAGATAAGTTTATTTGTTTATTTAGTGTTATATGAACTTCTTTTATATATGAAATTTATGCTTTGTCATATCTTTCTCATAAAGTCTGAGTAGTTCCCTCTATCTTTCCCCCTACTCTGAGATATGGTGAAATGAAGAGATAAAATGAATGTGCCACAATTAAAATATAAAATAAATTGTGATGATTTTTCATCTTCAAACCTAATTTACTTTTCAGTCTGGCCAATTGATTTGTTAAAATATGTTGTGAAACATATGATCCAGGAAATGGAGTATGAGTTCTACAACAAAGTGAAGATCACATTTGATTTCATGAAGGAGAAATTCCTTCATGAAATTAAGTGAAAATAAATAGGGAAGTATTCTTTGTTGGGTATAAAATTGGAGAATCTTTAGGGTGACAGACTGAAATCTCCATTTTTTTCTTAGTGTTTAAAAACTAAAGTGAGAGTTAGCCTTCAGGTAAAGGGAAGTGGGAGCCAGTATCCTCCTAGCCTAGCCACGGATTTAGGGACTAAACCTAATATTAGCCAATGATTTTCTATGCACTGTATCAGGGTAGAAAATTAAAATTGCTTCTATTTGGCATAATCCATATTAAAAATATTCATCTCATCTCATTTCACCAGAATTTCATTGTAGTAGGAATGATGCTTTTTTACATAAGAAATCTTCATTACCTAAACATAGTTCTTAGATTAGTATTTAACATTTGAAAGTTGCATTTTTGTTTTTGCTAATATTTAAATAATTTAGTTTGGTTAAAATCTCAACATTCAAAATTAGTGACAGTGATTTCGTTTGATTTTCTATAAATTTCCTATTAAAATTTATCATTGCTAATTTACACTTCCCCATAGAATTGATATTTGGGGCTTAAATAGAATGTCCATTATTGCTTGATAACGATACATATACTTGCGTAGAATCTCATTATTAATTACTTATAATTATATATATTTTATACAACTTACTTTTTATACAAGGATCAAGTTTTTGGAGCTGTAGTGGTGTCAACTTCGTAAATCCTTACATATAAAAAATTTCGGATCAATTTTTTGGCTCCGTTGTCAGGGAAAGGTAACGGTTAAATTTAATTAAATTAAATAGTTTTGATAAATTAGGAAATTTAGATAATATATATACAAATTTATAAAAACATAAAAAAATATAACATAAAAAATATAAAAAATAAAGAAGAGAGAAGTTTATTTAAGAGTTTATTTCTTCTAAATAAATTTTACCTTGCTTGCTTATTTATTTATGCGAAATATTGGATCTGAAGGTTTAGTACCTTACGATTCAAAATTAGAACGTACTACTAGAAAAATTTAAAAACAACAAAGAGAACATAAGAATTTGAAAGAAATGGCAAATAAAATAGAAAATCCAATAAATGAGAATCGACAAAGACCTTTAAAAGATTATGTGAATCTGACAGTAGATGAACTTCATTTAACTATTCAAAATCTTGATGTTGATGCTGGTTCATTTGAGCTTAAACCTGCTATTATCCAAATGGTACAAAATAATCAGTTTGGAGGATCACCTACTGAAAATCCTAACTTACATCTTGCTAGTTTTCTCGAAATTTATGCTATATTTAAATATTATGGAGTGTCTAATGATGTTGTTAGGCTTAGACTTTTCCTTTTTCATTAAGGGATAAAACCAAGGTTTGGTTAAATTCATTAGCACCCAGATCTATTAGAACTTGGGGGTAACTATCACAAAAATTCTTGGATAAATATTTTCCACCCTTGAAAATTGCTAAGCTTAGAAATGATATTACATATTTTTGTTAGTTTGAAGGGGAATCGATATATGAAGCTTGAGAAAGATTTAAGGATCTTCTTAGAAAATGTCCACACCATGCTTTGTCAGATTGGTTAATAATTCAAATATTTTACAATGGATTGGTAAGATCATTAAGATCTATTATTGATGTTGCTGCGGGTGTATCATTAATGTTAAAAACTTTTGATGAAGCATATTCTTTAATTAAGGAAATGGCTACTAACAATTTTGAATGGTCTTCTAAAAGGGTAAATCCTAAGAGAGTACTCAACTCTCATGAT
Organism: Phalaenopsis hybrid cultivar; assembly: GCA_002079205.1. Taxonomy (NCBI): domain Eukaryota; kingdom Viridiplantae; phylum Streptophyta; class Magnoliopsida; order Asparagales; family Orchidaceae; genus Phalaenopsis; species Phalaenopsis hybrid cultivar. Next base: position 6,284 of record JXCR01104404.1, on the reverse strand, counting down.
TCCGATGCAATGTCTATTTTGGCATCTCAAATTGCTGCTATTTCTAAAACGATTGATCAAATAGAAGTGAACTATTCACAAATATCCCAGTATTAGAGGAAAATTCACTAGGACAGATTATTGATACTTAACAATCTTATGAAACTTTAAACGCTATAAATAATTGAAATAACAATCCCTATTATAATTATTTTAATCCTGGATGGAAAAATCACCCTAATTTTATTTGGAATAATTATAATAATTCGGTGAATCCATCTGGAAATTTGAGCAATCAAGAAAATCCTAATTTTTGACCCTATTACCCTCCAGGATTTAACTCCAACCCTAACCCATAAGTTAAGGAAAAGAAGTTGACAATGGAAGAAGTGATGTTGAATATGGGAAATCAAATACAGAATCAAGCGGCTGCTATTAGAAATATTAAAAATCAATTAGGACATATTACTACTGCACTTTGTAACAGATCTTCTTGAATTCTTTCGAATACTGTGAAAGTTAATCCAAAAGATCAAAATAAAGAGCAAATTAAAGTTAATCAATTATGAAGTGGAAAAGATATTGATATAAGGATCCAAAGAGAAACTGAAGTTGATGAAGAGAAGGAAGAAATGAAAAATGATTAACAGAAAAATGAACAAACACAGGTTCCTGTAGAAAACCCATTACCTTGGTTTCCTTAAAGACTGAAGCAGAAAAATGGAAAATGATCAATAGGAAAATGAACAAACGCAGGTTCCTTTTGAAAAATCATCACCTCTGTTTCCTTAAAGACTGAAGCAGAAGAATAAAAATAAATAATTTACAAAATTTTTAGAAATCCTTAAGAAGTTAACGATAAATATTCCTTTTGTTGAAGCTTTGGAACAAATGCCAAGTTATGAAAAATTTATGAAGGATGTACTAAATAAGAAAAGAAAGTTTACAAATCATGAGACTGTTGCACTCAGTGAAGAGTGTAGTGCTATTATTCAGAAAAAACTTCCTGGAAATTAAAAGATCCTAGTAGCTTTACTATACCTTGTACAATTAGTGAAAAGTTTTATGTAAAGGCTTTATGTGATTTAGGAGCGAGTATCAATCTTAGGCCCTTATCGATCTTTAAACATTTAGATTTGGGAGAAATTTCCCCTACTACTGTAACTCTTCAGTTAGCTGACCATCAATAACTTATCTAAAAGGAGTTATAGAGGATGTACTAGTCAAAGTGGATAATTTTATTTTCCCTGTAGACTTTATAGTATTGGATGTGGAGGAAGATAAAGAGATCCCTATTATTTTAAGGAGACCATTTCTTGCAACAGGAAGAGTTATGATAGATGTACAAAAAGGAGAATTAATAATGAGAGTTAATGATCAAGAAGTAAAATTTAATATTACAAAAGCAGATGTACAAAAAAGTGAATTAATGAGAGTTAATGATCAAGAAGTAAAATTTAATATAGTAAAAGCTATGAAATATCCTGCAATTGAAAAAGATAATGAATGTTTCAGGATGGAAGTAGCTGGGTATTTAAGTAATGAACAGTTTTTGAAAATGAAGATGAAGTTAAAGAAGAAGATTTGGAGTATATTCAGGGCAAATTTGAAACGTTAGACTTATTGGAAAACGAAAGTAAAAATCTTATTCCTTCAAGTATTAAACCACCTGAACTTGAATTAAAATTATTACCTGCCCATTTAAAGTATGTATTTTTAGGAGAATCATTTACATTGCTTATTATTATATCTTCCGAGTTAACAGAATTTTAGGAAGAAAAGTTAATAGAAATGTTGAAAAAGTATAAAAATGCTTTTGTACCAGATATTAAAGGAATTAGTCCTTCAATTTGTATGCACCGAATTCTATTAGATGAACAATATGAACCTAAAGCTGATCCTCAGAGAAGATTAAACCCGATAATGAAAAAAGTTGTTAAAAAAGATTCTAAAATGGTTAGATGTTGGAATTATATATCCTATTTCAGATAGTGTTTAGGTAAGCCCATTTCTCTGTGTTCCGAAGAAAGGAGGAGTGATTGTTGAATAAAATAAGAAAAATGAATTAATACAAATAAGACAAGTAACTGGTTGGCAAATTTGCATTGACTGTAGAAAATTAAATATGGTCACCATAAAAGATCACTTTCCTTTGCCCTTCCTAGACTAAATGTTGGTTAGATTGACAGGGAAAAAGTATTATTATTTCTTAGATGGATATACCGGTTATCACCAAATTCTAATTACTCTAGAGGATCAAGAGAAAACAACTTTTAAAAGCCCATATGGAACAATTGCTTTTCATAGAATGTCTTTTGGACTATGCAATGCACCTGCAACATTTCAAAGATGTATGATGCCATTTTTTAGTAATTTTATAGAACATGGAATGGAAGTGTTTATGGATGATTTTTTAATAATTGGAACTTCATTTGAATTATGCCTTAATAATTTAGAAAAAGTTCTAGAAGTATGTGAAAAAATCAATTTAGTATTAAATTGAGAAAAATGTCAATTTATGGTGTAAGAGGTATTGTACTTGGGCATAAAATTTTTTAAAAAGGCTTGGAAGTAGATCCTGCAAATATCCAAGTTATAGAAAATTTACCACCACCTACTAGTGTTAAAGGGGTGAAAAGTTTTCTAGGACATGCTGGTTTTTACAGGCGCTAGATAAAAAATTTTTCAAAAATAATAAGCCGCTATGCCAACTTTTTAGAAAAAGATATGAAATTTGATTTTAATGAAGAATGCATAAAAGCATTTGAATTATTAAGTAAAAAATTAATCACTGCACCTATAATAGTACCACCTAATTGGGAAAAACTATTTTAAATAATGTACGATGCTAGTGATTATGTTTATGGGGTTGTATTAGGACAAAGGCATGATAAAGTTTTTAAGGTTATGTATTATGCTAGCAAGACTCTAAATGAGGCTCAAATTAATTATACTACTACAGAAAGAAAGTTATTAGTTATTATTTATGCCTTTGATAAATTTAGACCTTATTTAATTGGAACTAAATGTATAGTGCATACAGATCATTCTGTTATTAAATATTTAATGCAAAAGAAAGATGTTAAACCAAGATTAATTAGATGGATACTTCTATTGCAAGAGTTTGATTTTACTGTGATTGATAGAAAGGGAAATGAAATTAAAATAGCTGGACATTTGTCTAGAATAGAAATAGAAATATTAACTAATTTTGTAAATAAAATTTTAGAGAATTTCCCTAATGAACAATTATATAATATTGATGAAATGGATGTACCATGGTAAGCTGACATAATGAATTATATTGTAAGTGATATTCTACGACCTTATAAAAAAAATCCACAATTAAAGAAGTTTATAAATGATTCAAAAGACTATTTTTGGGATGACCCACATTTATATAGACAATGTATAGATCTAATTATTAGAAGATGCGTGTCTTATGAAGAAACTCAATAGATAATTGAAAGATGCCATGATTCTGAATTTGGAAAATATTTCAGAACAAATAGAACTGCATATAAAATTGTACAAGCTGGATTTTATTGGTCTACTATTTTTAAAGATGTTAATGAATATATTAAAACGTGCGACAGATGTCAACACGTAAGAAATATATCTAGAAGAAATGAAATGCCTCTTAGTTACACTTTGGAAGTTAAAATTTTTGATGCGTGGGGATTAGATTTTATGTATTATGCCTTCATTTGGAAACTTATATATATTACTTGTTGTTGATTATATGTCCAAATGGATTAAAGCTATTGTTGTACCTAGATGTGATGCTCGGAGTATTTCTAAATTTTCAATTAAGAATATTTTTACAAGATATGGAATGTCAAGAATAATTATTACTTATGGAGAATTTTATTTCAGGAATAAGAGAATCAAAAAATTAATTAAGAAATATAATATTATGCATAGATTCTCTACTGTTTATCATCCTCAGACTAGTGGTCTAGCAGAGATATCAAATCATGAAATTAAACGCATTTTAGAAAAGGCTGTAAATCCTTATAAGTAGATTGGTCTGCTAGACTTGACACAACATTATGGGCATATAGAACTACTTATAAGACTCCTATAGGAATGTCTCTAGACAAACTGATATTTGGAAAAACATGCAAATTACCTGTAGAATTAGAGCATAAAGCATTTTGGGTTATTAAGGAATTTAATTGTAATCTAAAAGATGCTGGTAAGAAAAGATTATTGCAACTTAATGAACTTGAGGAGATTAGAAATGAAGCATATGATAATGCAAAATCTATAAAGAGAAAATGAAAATATGGCATGATAGGATGATTATTCAGAAGAAATTTGAACCTGGACAAAAAGTTATATTATATAATACAAGATTGAGCTTGTTTCCAGGAAAATTGAAATCCAGATGGTTAGGGTCATTTAAAGTAATTAAATTCTATCGTTAGGAAACTGTTGTGATTAAAGATTCAAACACTGGAAAGATATTTAAAGTTAATGGGCATCGTTTGAAACACTATTATGAAAGGCACATACCACAATTTAAAAAAGTTTTAAAGTTAAGTCAACCCAACTAAAGAAATGGTATGTCGGGCTGACGACATTAAACCATGCGCTTTATGGGAGGCAACCCATACTTATATGTTTATGTATTACTATTTAGTTAGTTAAGTGTCTTATATATTAGTAGATAATAATCCTAGACAATTACATTTAGTATAAATTAAGTTTAATATTGGTATTGGAAGAAAAGATGAGATTTAATTGAACAAAAAATAAAAAAATCAAAAACATTTGGCCACTGGCGCCGACTGCGCCCAAGAAAATTGATCTCAGCACCAGCAACGCCCCTTGAGAGCGCCGGCGGCGCCGAGGACATTTAGACGGTTCCTGCGACTTTTGGTGGACTTTGGCTGGATTTCGCTCCATAAAAATTGCCTATAACGCCTAGAAACTTCCTATTTTTGGATTCCATGGCTTTCAATTCCAGAAATAATTCGAGATATGGAGTTCTTAATAGAAGAAAGTTTATTATTTTCAATGCGCAAAGATTATACGATAAAATTATTATGAAGAAGAGATTGATCAAGGAAAGAGGATTTGTTAATCATGGGTTGATTGATCCAAGTGCTCCAATTGACAAGATCATTCTGCAAAGGCGATGGGAAGTTCTGTGTTACTTTACCACTGTGGTTGTTATAATTTTAGTGAAGGAGTTCTATGCAAATGTACATGGAATTACCGAAGGAGTTGTCTTCATTTGAGGTAAGGATGTATCATTTACTCCTGGGAGGATTAATGAATTGTATATGATAGAAAATAATCCAATCTGTCATTATGCAAATTTCATTCCTACGCGAGATTTGATGCAAGATATTTATAATTTTCTAACAAATGAAAGTGATATATGGGAAGTACGAGAAGAAGGATATATTAGTTTTCCTACTTCATCACTTAATCCATTTTCGAAACAATGGCATTTCCTTATTTGTGCAAAATTACTCCCTACTATAAAGATCAGTAGAGTCACCAAGGAGAGTGATATTTTAAACTACTGCATTCAAATGGAGGAACCTATTGATATAGGTTCAATTATATTTAAATTTGTGATGTGAATCATTATGAATGGGCCAATTTATGGACTTGAGCATCCTTCAACAATTTTTTAAATTTGCAGTCAATCCCAAGTGCCATCTGAAAGTTGGGAAAAAAATTTACTACAATGGGAGCCTATGATTCCTATTGATGATCAGTATGTTGGTAATGGAAACGAAGCACTAAATGCTATTATAGATCATTATTCACATGCTTCATCTCCATTAATGCCACTAGCAGTTGGAAGTTCGCTTGCTTTAGAGAAGAAATTGAAGGAAATTGAAAGAGAACTTCAGAGTATTATGAATGCAGTAGGAGATCTCAAGTACCTTTTAATCACTTAGATTGGAGAATGAAAGAAAATTTTGATCACACTGGAACTTTTGAAGCAGGATTAGTTCGAATTTTTAAAGAAAAGGGGATCAAAGAAAATTTGATAGAGCAATTCTCGTACTGATCCTTCTACAACCTATATGTTCTTTACCAATCTATGGGAGATATTAGAGGAGGTGAAAGCACTGAAGATGAGGCTGAATGATTAAAGATTGTGAATTCTTTTTTTGCTTAAAAATTTTTATGTGTTTTAGTGTAATTGTATGGATTTTGTTAAGTTTGATTTGCTTTGTTTTTGCTTTAGAATTTTAAACTTTGATTATGTGTACAGTGTTGTGTCAGCGTTTAGTGTTGTGGCTTGATTTCGATGCTGATTTATTATTAGTTTGTTTAAT
>JXCR01104403.1:0-14853 GCA_002079205.1 Phalaenopsis hybrid cultivar | reverse complement strand
TATATATATATATATATATATATATATATATATATATATATATATATATATATATATATATATATATATATATATATATATATATATATATATGATACTCATTAGCAATTTCTTTCTTCCTACACGATTCTTATGGCATCACATAGATCTTGATGTAATTATTTGAACAAAAAATATTCAAACATTAATAAAAAGTCATCCAGAACTCTAATTTCAACGAACTTACTGTCAGATTGACCGACTCAACGAAAAGAACCTAAAGTTATCAAATTTGATCCAATCCAAACCAAATCAGACCAAGATCAAGCCATCAAATCCATTCTAGAATTTTTCTAGACATTCGAAAGGTCGAACGAATGTCGATTCTGACGAGTCTAATAGTCAAATCGAGTGTCGTGAGAAAATGAATCCAACGAGCCCAAGATTCTCAATTCCAACATCATTAAGGCACTCAAAAGTTTATCAAATGTCGTTAAATCGAGGGAAGTCATTTGAGTCATTTAATCAAAGTGATTCTTATTCATTCATTCATTGAATCCAGAACTTTATAAATAAAGTCACACCCCTATCACGAGAGAAGAGGGTGCTTAAGGTATAAGGAGAGCTTAAGGCTTTAGGAATAGTTTAAAGCTTTTAAAAAGGAGCTGAAGTCCAACACAATTCTGGTCGTCGTCGACAACCACTGACTGCCGTTGTCCCCCGCCAATCGCCGACAACAGGAGTGCTCGACCACTGTCGAACTCCGTCGACTACCACTGACTTACGTCAACAAACAACCAATTGTCGTCGAGTACACCTGCAGTTGTTGACCACCGCTTGCGGTCGTCGATAACCATCAATCGTGATCAGGCACCATTTCCGCCGACGTTCGTCGGCATTTGTCTTCCTTCGAAATTCATCGACATTCGTCTTCCGTCGTCGCCATTCGTCGACCACCTCGGATTTTCTTCGACCACTTGCTGGGGGCTGGCAATTGCTATCGGTCGCTTGCCATTCATTGCAAAAAGTTCATCCATATGTCAACGTTATAACTTAGGAAATCTTCTAACTCTTTCTCTCCTATAAGACAATGAGTTGTACTTGTAATCATTTATAGTTGAACTCTTCAACTAGACCAAGTCTCGTAGTTTTTACCTTTATGAGTTTTCCACGTAAAAACTTATGGTGTCATTATTAGTTGCACGAGAATTCAACACACACAACCAGTAATGACTCCAGAATTTTTTACGTGGAAAATCCCATAAAGGAAAAAATTATGGGACTTGATATAGTTGTAAGAATCAACTATAGATTTATATTACAGAGACCCCCTTGTCCCACTAACGAGAAATGTTACTAAGTTTTACAAGTTATAACGTCGAATGACAACATCCAGTTAGTGGTGGTCATCGTTAATCGGTGGTGATCGATGAAAATTAGCCGCGACCGACGACGATTAGTGGTGCTTGACTGTGATAGTAGTGTTCGACGGCGGTCCGTGGTTGTAGACGACGATTAGTAGTGGTGAATGGCGATTGACGGTTGTCGAAGACAGTGGACGATGGTCGGTCGTGGTCAACGACGATCGATAATGATCGACGACGATAGAGATATTACTGGACATCAGCTCCTTCTCAAAGTTTCATATTCTCTCTCAAGCTTAAAACCTCTCCTCTCGATAAGGTAGGGGCGTAACTCTATTTATAATGTTTTAGGTGTAATTAATATATGAATATGAATCACTTTAATTAGATGGTGCAAAGAGCTTTATTCCATTAAACAATGTTTGATGAACATTTGAGTGCTTTAATGATGTCAGAATCAAGCAATTTGTGGCTCGTTAGATTCGAGACGCACGATTCGACTATGAACTTGCCGGATTTGATGTCTGTTTGACTTTTCAAATGTGTCTGAAAGACTTTCAAACTTGATTTGATGGCTTGACCAGTGCTTGATTTGACCCGAAATTTGATATCATTGGGTCTGTCCTATCGAGCCGGTCAGTTTGACCATAAGTTTGCTGAAATCAAAGCTCTTTATGACTTTTAATTGAAGTTTGAATGTTTATTGCTCAATAGATTGTCTTGAGATTCGTGTCATGCCTCGAGATTCGTGTTGTATGATAAATTTTTTTGTGGCGTAGTGTGTGTGTGTGTATAGATGAGTCTAGTGAACAAATAATAATTAGTGTTGTTAACAATTTGATTTTGAGCCGAATAGTGGTAATCTCTTAAACGCTAAAAAAAAATTGATCTAAAATTTTAGCTCGCAGCTGGGCTCGTTTTTTTAATCTGATCTCGATTCGAGCCAAAATTTAAATTAAATTTCGAGCTATTAACGATCTTCAAACTAAATTTGCTCTCTAGCATTATTAAGTCTGTTAGCGATCATATTTCAATCTGAGTCGAGCCAGAGCAAAAAAAAAAATTGATAAAAGATTTTGGCTCGTGCCTCAGCACATTTATATCAATCTGATATCGATCCGAGCTAAACTTAGAATTAATTTTCGAGTGATTATCGATCTTCAAGCTAATTTCACATCCTACATACAATTCAATCATTTGGTTTTAATTTACAACGAGAAAATAAAATTTCATTAATTCTCCAATTCATTTCACTTATTTGAATTTTTCTATAATAATATCTGAAAATATGGTCGGAACCTCCGTGATGAAGTGACCAACACGGCGGTCCATTTCTCCATTATGGGATATTGTACTTCAACGCCTTTAAGAACTTGGCATGTATTGTACACTGGATACTGCTCTCCGAGCTTTTCTCTCATAAAGACAGAACCGATGGCTTTGAGAGTGAAACCCCCCTTTTCATGTCAAGATATATTATATCAAACAATTACAAATATAAAAATTAAACTTTAGGTGTTAGATATTATTTGCTAAAATATGTCTAGAAAATTTTTTTATTTATTTCACTGATCATTATTCTTGGGCCCTATTTAGATTTGCTTTCTCTATCATATTTAAGATTTATGGATACAGAAAGTCATTAATATGTCACTTCCAAATGTTTTAATTATGACAAACACAAGCATTAGAAATAAAATGAAGAATCCTAATAAATGAGTTCAAGCTTTTATCTTAAGAAAATATTACGTCTAGACCATCAAATATTTGGATGACGGTGTGAATCTCATTACAACGCTTGCATATATCGTAGTGTGAGCCACGCCATCGTCCGAATATACGACTGACACTTNAAACAAAATGTATATATATATATATATATATATATTAGTGTGTACGCGCGCGTTTCAAGCCATAGCCTGTTGGTTGGCGGAGTTCATTGTAAGTCCCTTGAGGTCACAGGTTCGATCCCCCGTGACGCGGGGTTCTCAAATATTTAGTCAAATGGAGTGAGCTCTTGTCATGGGGTCTTGATGCGCATGAGAAATCGATATTTGGGTCTCTGTCAAATATCTATTTTCTTTATATATATATGAATTAATATATGAATATGAANCAAATGGAGTGAGCTCTTGTCATGGGGTCTTGATGCGCATGAGAAATCGATATTTGGGTCTCTGTCAAATATAGATTTCCTTTATATATATATGAATTAATATATGAATATGACCTATTTTAATTAGATGATGCAAAGAGCTTTATTCGATTAAACAATGCTTGATGGACATTTGAATGCTTTAACGATGTCAGAATTAAGCAATTTGTGGCTCGTTAGATTCGTCTCGTCAAGACGCTCGATTCGACCAAGAACTTGCCGGATTTGATGTTCGTTTGACTTTTCAAATGTGTCTGAAAGACTTTCAAGCTTGATTTGATGGCTTAACCAATGCTTGATTTGACCCAAAATTTGATATCATTGGGTCCGTCCTATCGAGCCGATTAGTTTTACCATAAGTTTGATGAAATCGAAGCTCTTGATGACTTTTAATTGAAGTTTGAATGTTTATTGCTCAAGAGATTGTCTTGAGATTCGTGTCATGCCTCAAGATTCATGTTGTATGATAATTTTTTTGTGGCGTTGTGTGTGTGTGTGTGTAGATGAGTCCACTGAACAAATAATCATAATGACAACGACATATAATTAGTGTTGTTAACAATTTGATTTAGAGCCGAGTAGCGGTCATCCCTAAATCACTAAAAAAAATTGATCTAAAATTTTAGCTCGTAGCTGGGCTCGTTTTTTTAATCTTATCTTGATTCGAGTCAAAATTTAAATCAAATTTCGAGCTATTAACGATCTTCAAACTAAATTTGCTAAATTTATACCTCCAGCATCATTAAGTCTGTTAGCGATCATATTTCAACCTGAATCGAGCAGGAGCAAAAAAAATTTGATAAAAAATTTTGGCTCGTGCCTCTGCACATTTATTTCGATCTGATATCGATCCGAGTTAAACTTCGAATTAATTTTCGAGTGATTAACGATCTTCAAGCTAATTTCACACCCTACATACAATTCAATCATTTGGTTTTAATTTACAACGAAAAAAATAAAATTTCATTAATTCTCCAATGCATTTCACTTATTTGAATTTTTCTACAATAATATCTGGAAATATGGTCGGAACCTCCGTGATGAAGTGACCAACGCGGTGGTCCATTTCTCCATTATGGGATATTGTAGTTCAACGCCTTTAAGAACTTGGCATGTATAGTACACTGGATACTGCTTTCCAAGCTTTTCTCTCATAAGACAAAACCAATGGCTTTGAGAGTGAAATAGCCCTTTTCATGTCAAGATATATTATATCAAGCAATTACAAATATAAAAATTAAACTTTAGGTGTTAGATATTATTTGCTAAAATATGTCTAGAAAAATTTTTATTTATTTCACTGATCATTATTCTTGGGCCCTATTTTAGATTTGCTTTCTCTATCATATTTTAGATTTATGGATACAGAAAGTCATTAATGTGTCACTTCCAAATGTTTTAGTTATGACAAAAACAACTAATGCTTCAACATCTCGATCAGAAATAAAATGAAGAATCCTAATACATGAGTTCAAGCTTTTATCTTAAAAAAAATATTACATCTAGACCATCAAGTATTTGGATGACGGTGTGAATCTCATTACATCGCTTGCATATACCGTAATGTGATCCACGCCGTTGTCCGAATATACTACTGACACTTGTAATATGTTCTTCTTATATTGCCCAAAAGATAAACAATGTAAGAACACAAAGGACGGTCATTCCTGCTGAAGTGTAGATTAAGTCCATAGCAGCATAGATTAAACAAAACGAAGCAAAATAACAGAAGTAGCACCTAAAAATGCCCTTCAAAAGTTTCAGGCCGATGCGGCCCTTAAACATGGTTTTTGTGCCATTGAGCCGATGCTAATGGGCCGAGTACCCACCGTTAGTTAATAGACCCAGTATAACCATTTGTGTAAATATATTAATAATTAGAAGTGTTTTTGTTGAATAATTCGTTTAAATATATTTTGTTCCCTCTGTAAATTATGATTACTTGGGCTATAAATTTTCAATAAAATTCAAATATAATTTAAATTTTTTTTGAATTTCATTTGAATAATATTCTAGTATGATTCGAAGAGGTTGCATGAAGTTTAAATCTTACTTGAAATTTGCTTGAATTTTATTTTTGAGGTTTAAGTGTGTGATAAATATTAAAAAAGGTTTAAAATTTTTATTATAACTTGGCTATTTATTCAATCCATCCTCAATTCTATGTTTAGCATCTAATGTTCGAACATCAGTTTCAAAACAAATATTTGAACTTATTTCTAATCATGATCGACCACTGAATATAGAATTTGATCCATTTCATTTTCAAACCCATGGTTCTTCTTCAATCTCTTTTTTTTATAAGCTTAAGTGTGTTCTTCTTTCTATTTATTCGAAAAGATGATCCCAAATGGCAATATGTGTTATTTGAACTAGTGACAATTCAAATGAAAAGTTATGCTCTCAACTACTATGTAACAGATAGATGTGCAAACTTAAGAGTGTTGGCATTGAAACGAGTGATGGGCATTAAAATTTGATATAATTAATTTAAAATGATTATAAACTCCTCATATGCATTGTCCTCAAATTACCATCATATGTTCACCGTCAGACCACATTCATGCGGTCGACATCATTGTTGCCACCACGATACAAAATGCCATTGTTGGATCACAATAACCTAACTACTATTGCCTAGTCACCACCGATATTGGGGATGTTGAATTCAGATCTCCGTCACACGACCGCTGTCGCCAGTCTTTTATCTTCTATGAACTTAATATATTATAGATATAATAATAAATAAATAACGAGAATTAGAATGTAGAAACTATCACACTAATGAGAGTTGTAACAATACAATTATTTATAGTATGGTATGTGGCATCATGTATGAAAGTGGGGACAACCATTAGGGAAAAAGGTGGGGCTGCAACTTTAGCATGTGGTAGTTGCTGAAGACAACCTAAGTGAAGGTTGTCATAGCCAGTTGTGTTATGCGTCTCCTAGAGCTTATGGCCTGGCGGTTGGACAGGGAGCTTGGAACTGAGTTTTTGATTCGTGGAGGAAGTGTGGCTTTTGGTGAAAATGTATGCAATTTGTTCTTGGGTAGAGATATGTTGAATAAGCTCTAGGTTACTAGCTATATGCTATTATATGAATTGATAATCTATTTCTATATGCTTTATTTTAGCATGAAAATGGGGTCGTTGGCTGTGGAAATGGATGATGTGTTGTCATAATATATAGTAGTGGTAGTAGATAGTGATTTACGAGATTCACTAACAATTCTTCTTAGCTAAATTATGTCTTGAATTGTGGCAAAATTTTTTTTGTATTCAATTTTAGTTGATGAAATTGTCATTGCCTTTTGTTTGTTCACTTTCCATAAGATGAGGTTGAATTCTAAAAAGGTGCAGAATCCCATAGTGGAGCGAAAGTCAGTTGAGCCTCCTACCCAGTCAAAATCAAAATAAAAGTGGAGTTGTAGTTTGTCTATTTTAAGGACGAGAACATTGTTAGCTGAACATTTCAAGAAAAAGTGGTTCTCTTTTGAATAGCTGAAAACCAGAGATGGTAGGACTATGCATACATTGGAAGAGAAGATTTAAGACAAATGTCATATATGGGCAGGTAATTGTAATGTATTTGAGACATCCAACGACTAAATTGAGTTAGATTTTCATATGACAGTCCATATAAAATCTCTGAAAGTAATTTGGCTAGAAGTAGTGTCTTGACCGATTTATTGTCTTGTATTCCTGAATCCCCAAGAAGGGTGAGATGGAGCCTAGGTCTTTTATTTGAAATTGTTGATGAAGCTTGAAGACAAGAATGTAAATTGTAGTATTATTGTTTCATGTGACTATGTGATCCACATATATTAAAATGTAAAGTTGGATGTATGTACCGTTATATATTAAAAGAGATGCATCTGCAATGTTAACTATAAATGCTTATTATTTAAAATACATGAATAGTGTAGAGTATCACTACTTGGGAAATTGTTTTAGGCCATACAATACTTTTTAATGTATACATACATAATTAGGATGTTTTTCATCAATGAATCCTAATGGTTGTATCGTATATATGGTGTCTTCCAATGTTTTGTGAAGGAATACATTTGAAACATTAAGCTGATGTACTTCCCACTGATTGCAGAGAGGAATGGTTAAAAGAATTCCAATTGTGGGGGAATTTAGCCACTAGTTTGAGCATCTCAGTATAGTTGATGCTTGAATTTGGTTGAATTCTTGAGCAGCAAGTCGAGCTTTATGACATGTTATAGATCCATTAGTCTTGCATTTGGTTTTGTAAGTCTAACGATAGCCCAAGGCAAGATGTTGGTATGGGGAGGGAACAAGCTGCCATGTACCTTGCTTTTGCAGAGATGTGAACTTCTCAGACATAGCTTTTCACCACTAGGAGAAGTTAATTGCTTGGTTGAAACAAGTGGGGTTTGTTGGAGAAGAAACTTGATGAGTCATATCCAATATTTTCTTATGTTTCTAGTTTTCTAAGTAAAGTCTAGCGATCATGGGATGTTTGCTAGTTGAGAAGAGAGAATTGGCATGTTGTTTGGGATTTGAGAAATTTTAACGATTGGAAGCTCTGATGCTATTTTGTTTTTGGGTTTAATGAAGTGAGAGGTGGGTGTAAAATATGGGGTGTTTTTATTGTGGAATTGAAGTGGAGTTTATGTGTGACTATGTGCTGGGAGTAATAGAGATAGCGAGGAGGTGTATAAGTGGGGGTTGTTCGAGTTTCTGATGAGAGAAGAGTGGGGAAATGAATTTTCATCATGTGACATGCCTAGATTTGAGAATTTTTATTGAAGTGGGATTGAAACATCTAGCATTTATAATTCTCAGAATTGTCAAGGGATATGCAATGTGGGGCTTTTAGTGAGAGCTTATTTAGTGTTGTTTGTTGTTGCTAAGGAAAGCAAGAGGAACCAAAGACTAGTAGATAAGTGTATTATGGTGGTTGAATGAAGAGTTATTGATAGAAGAATTACATGTGCGTAACTTTGGATGTGATGTTATTTATAAAGTATGCCGCTATTGTAACAACATCTATGCAGAATGAGAGTGAGAGTTGTGTCGTGAGGGGTAGAGTTTGGGTAGTCTTAAGGGATTAGAATATATGTTGATATAATATATTATTGATGAGCTATTGATGATGAATTTCATGGTGAGAGTTGAAGTGTCATAAGGGATTAGAGTTATGTTCAAACCCTCTTTATATAATATACTAGTCATTCAGTTTTGAAGAAAGAAGATTAGAAATTAAGAAGTTATATATAAATCCGATGTTGACATCAAAAGACATTTTTGAATTGTACAATGTGCATTAGCCTTGTTAGCAATATCATGCATTGATGTTTTGGAGATGAAGAGTAATAAAATGAATGGACATTGGTGTAATAGGGTTTCAATGTAGTTGAGTGATGATGGTAGGGATATATATAGAGGTCATATATAACATTGGCTAAAAGATGGTACCAAGGCAACGTTGGTTAGAAAGCTGTGTTGGAGTGCTCAAATTGAGAGAACATGAACGAGTAATTATGAGCATGTATTAAATGTTCGGTGGAGTATTAAAGTTTGTTAGATCTTCAAGCTCTATTTTAAATTTCATGTCACGGACCAAGCCTAATTTCATGTAGAAAAGGAGACTTTATTTGTAATTTAATGAAATTATATTTCAGTAAATTTTCCTACAATCTCAAAACTATTTATTGAACACCATTTGTTAATTCTGTTAATTATAAATTAATTTTTCATTTTTTAGGTGTCTTGACGAGTTTAGAATGAAGTTATTTTAACTGGATATGTGAATAAAAAAAAATTATAATCAGACATAAATTTAGATGCATTTTATATGAGATAGCTTCTAAAGTCAAAATCAAGATCTTTGAAACTCTAATTTAAGTAAATTTTGTATCAAACTACATGTCTTGATGATACAAATACAACAAACCCAAGATCTCTCAATGATGACATCATTAAAGCTTTTAAATCTTAAAAGAACAATCTATATTCAAATGAGCCAATATGAAATGGAGCATTTTGGGACTTTGGATAAAATTACCAAAATACAATTCTAAGAAATTATAACATTTATTCTTCACAAAGAGGGGGAGATTAACTTGAGTTTGATCTTAATAGTCTGAAGAACTTAAGAGTTTTGCCCAACATACTACTGAGACAACCACTAGTAACTACCAATCAATTGTTATTATCTGATTATCAAAGTTTGATCATCATCACCTCATTACCCCCTCCCATGACAATAGCTTATCATTATAATTTAATTGTCATCATCTACGAACCATCATCCAACCAAAAGTACTAGCGTTTGAATAATATTGTCAATATCTAACAGTTGTTGCCTAACCATCATTTTCTGGCAGTTATCATTATCATATGATAAATATTGTTCGATCATCATTTTTATTTCAAATTCTTTTATGATATTTTTCACGGAACAATTAGCTCAAATTAAGTACATTACTTTCATGTATGTATTTTCTTATGATATCTTTCACGGAACAATCAAATTAAGTACATTACTTTCTTGTATTTATTTTTCATTTATACTAACCCTTCAAATTAAGTACATTCCCTTCAAATTAAGTACATTCCTTTTTTTATTTGTTTGTGTGCGAGAAATTTGTACAACTCTCTGTTGTAGAAGGAATTTTTATGTGAGATGAAGGGTTAGTCCGTAAATACATCAAAAAATTATCCAAATTCGGGCAGCGGAGGATATTGAGATACCCATCGTTATACTTCTCCTAAAANTGAAATGAATTTTCATCATGTGACATGCCTAGATTTGAGAATTTTTATTGAAGTGGGATTAAGACATCGTAGCATTTATAATTCTCAGAATTGTCAAGGGATATGCAATGTGGGGCTTTTAGTGAGAGCTTATTTAGAGTTGTTGGTTGTTGCCAAGGAAAGCAAGAGGAAGCAAAGACTCGTAGATAAGTGTATTGTGGTGGTTGAATGAAGAGTAATTGATAGAAGAATTACATGTGTGTAACTTTGGATGTGATGTTATTTATAAGGTATGCTACTATTGTAACAACATCTATTCAGAATGAGAGTGAGAGTTGTGTCGTGAGGGGTAGAGTTCGGGTAGTCTTAAGGGATTAGAATATATGTTGATATAATATACTATTTATGAGCTATTGAAGATGAATTTCATGGTGAGAGTTGAAGTGTCATAAGGGATTAGAGTTATGTTCAAACCATCTTTATATAATATACTAGTCATTTAGTTTTAAAGAAAGAGGATTAGAAATTAAGAGGTTATATATAAATCCGATGTTGACGTCAAAAGACATTTTTTGAATTGTACAATGTGAATTAGCCTTGTTAGCAATATCATGCATTGATGTTTTGGAGATGAAGAGTAATAAAATGAATGGACATTGGTGTAATAGGGTTTCAGTGTAGTTGAGTAATGATGGTAGGGATATATATAGATGTCATATAACATTGGCTAGAAGATGGTACCAAGGCAACGTTGGTTAGAAAGCTGTGTTGGAGTGCTCAAATTGAGAGAACATGAACGAGTAATTATGAACATGTATTAAATGTTCGGTGGAGCATTAGAGTTTGTTAGATCTTCAAGCTCTATTTTAAATTTTATGTCAAGGATCAAGCCTAATTTAATGTAGAAAAGGAGACTTTATTTGTAATTTTATGAAATTATATTTCAGTAAATTTTCCTACAATCTCAAAACTATTTATTTAACACCATTTGTTAATTCTGTTAATTATAAATTAATCTTTCATTTTTTAGGTGTCTTGACGAGTTTAGAATTAAGTTATTTTAACTAGATATGTGAGTAAAAAAAAATTATAATCAAACATAAATTTAGATGCATTTTATATGAGTTAGCTTCTAAAGTCAAAATCATGACCTTTGAAACTCCAATTTAAGTAAATTTAGTATCAAACTATATGTCATGATGATACAAATACAACAAACCCAAGATCTCTCAATGATGACATCATTAAAGCTTTTAAATATTAAAAGAACAATCTATATTCAAATGAGCCTATAATGATGGAGCATTTTGGGACTTTGGATAAAATTACCAAAATACAATTCTAAGAAATTATAACCTTTATTCTTCACAAAGAGGGGGAGATTAACTTGAGTTTGATCTTAATAGTCTGAAGAACTTAAGAGCTTTGCCCAACATACTACTGAGACAACCACTAGTAACTACCAATCAATTGTTATTATCTGATTATCAAAGTTTGATCACCATCACCTTATTACCCCCTCCCATGACAATAGCTTGATTATTATAATTTAATTGTCATCATCTGTGAACCATCACCAACCAAAAGTGCTAGCATTTGACCAATATTACCAATACCTAACAGTTGTTGCCCCAACCATCATTTTCTAGCAGTCATCATTATCATATGATAAATATTGTTCGATCATCATTTTTATTTCAAATTCTTTTATGATATCTTTCACGGGACAATCAACTCATATTAAGTACATTACTTTCATGTATGTATTTTTTTATGATATCTTTCACGGAACAATCAAATTAAGTACATTACTTTCATGTATTTATTTTTCATTTATACTAACCCTTCAAATTAATTACATTCCATTTACTTGTACAACTCTCTGTTGTAGAAGGAATTTTTGATGTGAGATGAAGGGTTAGTCTGTAAATACACCAAAAAATTATCCAAATTCGGGCAGTGGAGGATATTGAGATACCCATCGTTATACTTCTCCTAAAGCCCCACCTCGTGACCGGATACCTAAAGGACGTTTCATGACGGGCTCCAACAGCTGCCGCCAGTATGGGCATGGAGCCCACTTACTGTTTATTCATGCCGTAAGCCCGGGTCTCTCTCGCCCAAAAGCCCATTGAACAGCAGATGAAGGACCGTCGACCGGAGCCCACCGGGCCCATTTCGCAGCCATAGGCAGCCAGCAAGCGTGGCGTTAATTAATTATAATTATCGTACTAAGAATGATTAATTAATAATCTAAGCAAAATAACACTCCACGGTAGCATTCAGTGACGTCGGACTTGGGGACGGCAGCTTCTTTATCAGCATTTAACACCAGGGCATCTGACGATTCGGCAAGCGAGTTGCCACCTGGAAATTAGGTACATGTGTCGAACTTTAAAAGGAAAAGAGCTGGGCTCCACCACCTAAACCCGCATGGGTGCCCACGTGGTAGAATATCATCCTTGAGACGATTCCAAACTGACGTGGCCATTCTCAAATAAATGGGAAAAATTTGCGTATATATATAATATAATTTAACTCATTGGGGTGTTTGGGTGCACCAGTGATTTAAGTTAAACGGGCTTTAGTAAATCCTGTAAATCTGAATTTATCAAATAAAGATGTGTTAAATTCAGAAAAAAATTTGGTTTAAGTTAAGCACAGTTAAACCCGTTCGTAATGTTTGACAATTGCTTCTTTTCCTCTTGTGCAACAAGATAAATTGACAGGTTTTTTTTTACTATTGTATTTTTTAAATCTACCTATCGATTGGATTTAGAAATTTCGGGATTTATGTTACAGCGAAGAAAAAAATGAATTCAGAGAAATTTCGTATTTAACTTGTGATCTATTTTTGGCTTTTGATTGAATTTAGGTTAAATCTAACATAAATCCTACCAAACACGCTCTTAAATTCTCATGTTAAACTACATGTCTTTTTATTATGTTTATTAGACTATAAATTGATTTTTGAAAGAACATGAAATCATACTGTATGCCTGAAAATTACCAGTACAGATCTCGAGGTAATCTATTAGTCAGTCAGTTCACTTCAGTCGACCGACCAAACTTTTTTCCCTAGTTATCTCATTTCATTTTGCTGACCAACTTTCAGCAGCAGCCGGATAGCTAAGCTAAAACAATCATCTTCTTTAGGAAATTCACATATAAGCCATTTTATTTCTTATGTATTAAATGTATCAGGACCAAGACAAAAAAATATGGACATGAAAGCCTGCATCGATCTCAAGACGATCTAATAGTCTAATAAAAAGAACAAAAAAGTCATTTGCTTTTCTCTTCAAAGCATGGTCAAATATTTAATTTTTGTATACTTTTTACCCATCCTATCTTCTATAAATAAGAGAGCTTCATGATGTAAAATAGACTTTTTTTTTGTGTGGGGGAAGGCACTTCACGTATGTAACCTCTAATTTAATAGAATAAAATGGGTCCATGAGACTCTGAACACCCCATTTTGCCCCCAACCGGGTGAAGTCCTCCTCCTCCTCCTCCTCTCTTTCTCTCTGTCTCTCATTTCTCTCCCTTTCTTGATCTCCTCTCCTCGATGCAACACTCCATTCCTTAGACACGATATATTAGACATATTTAAATTTAACATTCTAAAAATTATGGCGAGCGTGAATCGTTTTGTGAATAAGAAGACGAGCACAAATAAAAAATCTTTCAGAGACACTACTAACAAAGAACACATAAGAGGAACTTGCACAAAAGCAAATCCACTTTCCTTACTCCTCATTACCAGCGATCTCTTAGAAACTACATCTCTTTTTTCGTATTTCCGTGTAGATCTAGTGGAAACAGATGTCCCCATCACCTCTCAAGCATCCTTCTCACATCACCTCATAGCAGCGATGAAACTCTTCTCCCCACAAACTTACCAAGCCATCTCAAACTCCCCACGCCTCTTCTTCTCAGGCAACCCGTACTTTCACTCCCCATCGTCTCTCAAGCTGCGGGCTTTCTCTCCACTTCCATCTCCAACCGAGACCTTCCCTTCCTCTCCCCAAGCTCTCTCTCTCTCATCTCTCTCTCATCTCTCTCTCATCTCTTCACTCCACTCCACTATTCTTCTCCAACAATAAACTTCATTTCCACATCATTCTTCTACTGCAAGTGAGGCTCTCACACTCGCAGGCTGAATTTCGTTGACCGTACTTCATCCCGCCAACCAAACTACATATCGCTGACTAGACCACATTCTGAAGACCGTACTTCATTTCGCCGACTAACCAAACATGGGAGATTTAAATACTTACCACTCAATTCATATACCTCAATTTACATACAAGTACACGTACATACCAACCAATTTATATTCACGCCACTCCACTACTCTTCTCTAATAACAAAACTCATTAATACATTTCTTTTTTGCCGCAAGTGGGGCTCTCACACCTATCGATCGAAATCCGCTAACCGCACTTCATCCTGCTAACTGAACTACATGTCGTTGAATAGACTACATTCCGACGACCGGACTTCATTCAGGGGAGATTACATTCCACTCAATTCATAAACAGATACACATACATAACACCCAATCCTATATATATATATATATATATATATATATATATATATATATATATATATATATATA
>JXCR01104397.1:19135-54074 GCA_002079205.1 Phalaenopsis hybrid cultivar | reverse complement strand
ATTCATGATAAAGAAAAAGATATGTTATTAATATTGTTTTCATCTTGCAAGTATTTTAGTTAAGTTAATTTGTTGTTTACTTTTTTTTCAATTATCAAAAATTACAAAAAAAATCAAACTTTCATTTCTATTTTAACATCTTAAGTTTAAGTAAAAATATATTGCTAAGTAAATTTTGTTATCTAAAATTAGTCCTCTCTGTGGGATCGATATTCAAGACTTAATCAGAAATTTCTATATTACTTGAAAATTATACTTATACCTGCGTAGTATTCCATATTGAAATATTATAACTGCATTCTCATTTGCTTCATAGTGAAAGATTTACCTATCTTTTGTTTTGGATCAAGTTTTTGGCTTTGTTGCAAATTAAGAATATCTATTAAGGAAATTAATCGCATACATCACATTTTACATCTATCTATATAGAAAATCGGGATCAGTGACGCCCTCTCACTNACGACCACTCGGGTAGAAACAAGCCCGGTTGTTTTAGAACAACAAACATAATCAAAATCAAGCAATCATGTGCTTTCTCTTATCCCCATCTCCACCGCCCATTGCCGCCGCCGCCACCGCCCATTGACGCCGCCGCCGTTCACCTTTACTTTATTTTATTTTATTTTGAATTTTAGTTTGTATTGTGAGAGAATGAAGAGAATTCAAAACATTTAGTGGAGAGAATTTGAGATAATTGTTTATCTTTGAGTCTACACTTCGTTTTAATTTAGATTTCTTGTTTGTGTGCATGAATTCCACTTTTAAACTCATGTGTGGTTATTTTTCTCCATGAATTTCAAGTAGTTTTCTTTATCTTTTTCCTTAAAATGATAAGTGATTAAATATTTAAAAGGAAGTTGTGTGAAATATTAGACTTCAATGTTGCAAGAAGTTGTTATGATTTGAAACATTGTACTTCATTTACTTCTTGATTTGACCAATTAAGATGTTAATACCTGTTGTGAGAACATGTAAGATCCGAGATGGCATTGTCTCAGTCAATAAATGGTTGGAATCACATATTGATTTCATGAATGAGATTGTAGTTCATGGGGTTGAGTGCAAATAAATAAAGAAATATATTTAAATGGTGCGGATTTAGATGACTTTATAGTGGCAGACTAAAACCCCCAATTTGATTTATAGTTTTAGGTTTTGATACGAGATGTTAGTCCCGAGGTGGAGGGAGAAGAGGAAACTCTAGAGTGAGAGTCAGTATCTTCCCTGCCTAACCGGTCTTCAAAAATATTAAAACTATAGATTAACCAATATTATTTATAGCATCTCTAGTAAAGGTAAAAAATATTATTGCTCTTATTTGACACAACACATTTAGCATACTTCAACAACATAAAATCTATATTTATCACTGATTCATGATAAAGAAAAAGATATGCTATTAATATTGTTTTCATCTTGCAAGTATTTTAGTTAAGTTAATTGGTTGTTTACTTTATTTTCAATTATCAAAAATTACAAAAAAATCGAACTTTTATTCATATTTTAGCATCTTAAGTTTAAGTAAAAATATATTGCTAAGTAAATTTTGTTATCTAAAATTAGTTCTCCATGTGGGATCGATATTCAGGACATAATTAGAAAGTTTTATATTACTTGATAACGATATTTATACTTGCGTAGTATCCCATATTGAAATATTATAACTACATTCTCATTTTCTTCATAGTGAAATATTTACCTAGATCAAGTTTTTCGTTTTGTTGCAAATTAAGAATATCTATTAAGAAAATTAATCGCATACATCACATTTTACATATATCTATATAGAAAATCGGGATCAATGACACCCTCTCACTAATCGTCATTCAAGGCATCGGGATGCTCCTGTGAGATAACCATCGATGAAACTCACTGCTCAATTCTTCAGATAAACCTAGGCTCCATTTTTTAGATTTTACTTTTTATATACTCATAAACCTTATATTCAACAATTAAATAAATGTTTATTTTGATTGATTATATGTAATCTTTTTATTATTTTTATGTAATGTTGAACATGACCCTTATTTTACTCAAAAAAAAAAATGAAAAATAAGTCCTCTTTCACCTTAGCTCAATTAGACATGCAAATAACATTTGTTCACATAAAATAAGATAAAATATTTTGTTAGATGGATGATGAAGTATTATTTTCTCTTTAAAATTAATCATTTTAATCAAATATAAGAATTTAATTAAACTTAACGACTTAATTTATTTAGCATTAACCACAACGGCGGAAGGGTACCTTGTCCTCTCGTCTTCCCTCTCGTCTTCCCCGAGAGCCCTAAAACAAATTTGTAGGCCCCAAGAAACCCTACAAAGCTCAAAACACACGGCCCCTCTCCATCTTCTCTCGCAGGGGTCTCCTTCTGCCGTCCCCAACTCCGGCGAAATCCCTCGCTGCAACCAGTGCAACCCAGCTCATTGATGACAAATGATGGCATCTGCCTGCGTGAACAATGTCACCCTCCCGCCGGAATCCTTCCCCCCAGCCAACCAATCATCTTACGGTGTTCTTAGAACTAACATCTCCCCTACCACGGTGGACGTCGTAGTTGCTAATCCATCGCATTCTGCCGTTTCGACGGTGGATTCCACCCGAAGCTCTGCGGATCTCATCGATTTCGAATTCCGTCTTGACGATCCCGTCGCCATGCTGCCCGCGGACGAGCTCTTCTCCGATGGAAAGCTCGTGCCGCTCCATCTGACAACGCTGCCCACCTCGGACGGAGAGAATCACTCCACGGGGTCAGATGGGAAGCTGTGGTGCGGAACCNGATCCCGTCGCCATGCTGCCCGCGGACGAGCTCTTCTCCGATGGAAAGCTCGTGCCGCTCCATCTGACAACGTTGCGCACCTCGGAAGGAGAGAATCACTCCACGGGGTCGGATGGGAAGCTGTGGTGCGGAACGGAGGAGGTCGGATCGAATGAGTTAGTTTTCTCCCCGAAAGCACCGAGATGCACGACGAGGTGGAGGGAGCTGCTTGGTTTCAAGAAATTGCAGAACCCGAAGATGCTTTCCGATCAGTCCAAGCCCACATATTCGCCGGAAGCTGCTACTCCTGGNGAATGAGTTAGTTTTCTCCCCGAAAGCACCGAGATGCACGACGAGGTGGAGGGAGCTGCTTGGTTTCAAGAAGTTGCAGAACCCGAAGATGCTTTCCGATCAGTCCAAGCCCGCATATTCGCCGGAAGCTGCTACTCCTGCNAGAAGTTGCAGAACCCGAAGATGCTTTCCGATCAGTCCAAGCCCGCATATTCGCCGGAAGCTGCTACTCCTGGAATAATTGAGCCGATGCCAGTAGCTAAGAGCCCTAGGGGCAAATCATTCAGACATCTTCTTCTCAACTACTCCAAGTCTTCAATCGATCCATCGCTCAGCCTCCCCCTTCTCCACGACAGCGATNCTACTCCTGGAATAATTGAGCCGATACCAGTAGCGAAGAGCCCTAGGGGCAAATCATTCCGACATCTTCTCCTCAACTACTCCAAGTCTTCAATCGATCCATCGCTCAGCCTCCCCCTTCTCCACGACAGCGAAGCTGAGTCGGTGACATCCTCCATCTCCACTCGCCTCTCTATTTCCTCTACTTCCTCTGGTCTTGACCACGAGGACCTTCCCCGTCTTTCCCTAGACTCAGGCAGGGTTCGGAATCCGCTAAGGGTTCGAATCTCCAGATCCCGCCCAGCCGTCTCTGAAGATCGTTTTCGTGCCAGGGTTGGCCTAAGCCCGATCCGGCGGTCGACGGAACCCGCCGCACTGGTTCCTGCGCGTGGGGTCTCCGTCGATAGTCCGCGCATGGACCCGTCCGGTAGGATCATATTTCAAGGCCTGGAGAGAAGCTCAAGTAGCCCTGGAAGCTTCAATGGCAGACCGAGGACTAAATTCCGTGGAATGGAGAGATCCTTCTCTGCACACGTTAGGGTCCCTTCCGTGCTAAACGTTCCTGTTTGCTCCCTCAGGAGATCTTCGAAGCCCGTCTCCCTGTTCGGATTCGGTCAGCTCTTCTCCCACCCGCGGAAGGATAGAGTATCATCGTCTTCCTCCCGGGCGGCGATGCAGGCGGCGAAAGCCTTCGCCGCCGATAAAAAGAAGACCGAAACGGAGAAGGAAACGGAGCCCATTCGAGCGCGAAGAGAACCAGGTGGAGTCTGACTAATAATTACATTTTAGTCCAGCAAAAGCTCGAAATTATCTGCTAATCTATAATCCTTTTTAATTTGCAAATGATGTTTTGAATTTTGAGATGTTCCTGAGCTGCTTCTCTGCTATCGTGCTCCGACCAAATTCTCAAACACTTAAATATTCATATCACATAACTCTACGTGCGGAGCCCAATGAAATCACATCATATGGCGGTGAGAACCAGTAATACAAGAGAATATTCCTCCCGTGTTATTCAGATATTATTGTGTGTTATTTAGGCGGTGTTGTGTGCTATTCAAGTATTATTAATTTACCGGAAATATTTTTAAAACATAATAACACCTGAATAACATTGAGTAACACTAGATATATTTATTTAGTTTTATTTGTTTATTATTATAATTAAAAATTAAATGATATAAATCTTAATTTAATAAAAGATGAGAGCATTTCTCCTTTTTGTTTGCTTTATATGCGGGACGTTCGCATGTGAAATATGGCTTTTATGTCTCGACTTCCACCTATAGTGCGCCTGTGAGCCGAAGCAGGGGCGATCAGTGTATCATCTTTTAATAATTATTTTTCTTTTTTTCTGTAACTCTGAGCAGCGCTGCTTTTTCAGAATTTAGATATTTTTTTATTTTTTATTTTTTTTATTTAATATAATTTTATATTTTGTCGTGGTGTGGGCGATGCCTCGTAGATGAGGAGACAATGAATGTTGGCAGATTATGCTGGCTAATTTCGGGTGGCTTTTTTTAATTTAATATTATATAATTTATTTTATTTATTTTAATTGTTTTTATATTTATTTATTTATTTTAATTATGTGTTTTTATATGTGCATCAGTCTGATTCCGATATGAGCCAAAGCCTGCAAGTTGGCTTTTAGCAGGCCGGTTTTTTCGGCTTTTTTGAAATTTGAACGTTAGATGAACTTAGTTTTAGTAGGGTTAAATCTGGTATTTACAAATAATCCCTTTTATTATTTAACTATTTTTTTATATTTATCAGATATATTATTTATAATAAAATTGATTAATTAGAATATATATATATATATATAATTAATTAATTAATTTTATATGACGTATTAAAGATATTTTAAAAATTATTAATTTTTGAACCATGGAAGCCATTAAATCCAAACAAGAGCAACAGTCGTACAAACAAGCCAAATGGAGACTAACATTGACATGATATTCACAAATAATTTTGAGTACAATCTAATCTCGAATTTTTTTTTTTTTTTGAAATTAGCCGAACACATTTAAATATTTGGCCGGCTCAATCGATTTATAACTCTGTTATGGCTGTCAAAAAAGTTCGTTGTTCGCGAACAGTTCGTGTTCATGATAAACAGCTTATCAAGATTAGCAGTTTATCATGATAAGCTGCTGATCAGCAGCTGTTCCGGATAAGCTGTCTGATTGTTTGGTTTGAGCTTTTGGAAAACATCTGATTCGTATTTGTTTGTGGATAAACGACTATTCTGCCCCTGTACTTAATAAGTTGTTAAGTTGTTTGATTTTTGCGGCTTGAGAACAGCTGAGTTGTAGCTGTTTGTGAAAAAATGATCATTTTGGCCCATGCGCAATGGAGCTGTTTGCAACATTAATATAATGAGAACACATTCAATAGACTAAAATCCAAAAAACACTACATAATAGTTTAAAGAAAAAAAAAGATATACTCCTCACTCAAGTGAGACTATCTACAAACTTTTTTCCCAGTTCGACCTCCCTCAAAAAGAGATCACAAAAAATAATAGTGGTCTCTTTATCCCACATTGACGATGATCCGACCTCTTTAGCATTATTCATTGCACACTATCATATAAAAGGATTAGCACAAAATATTTCCTTTTATAACACGAAATGCCCCAAAAGATAGATAAGCACTTTAGGTGTTAGACATGTGAATGCAATTTAAGAATATTTCTTGCCTACACTTACAGTCCCAAGATAAAGAACACTTTCTCTACACTTTTTTCATGTATGTATCAATTAGGGCTTAATACATCTATATAACCCTTCTCTAAGAGCTCTTAGGGCAACAACCTCAAAACAAAACAAAGAAAAATAATAGACAAAAAAAGAAATAAAAAACAAAATAGTCCCTTGAAGTGGATTAATTCAACTAAAGAGTCTTTTTCTAAAATGAGATTATTTGTTTTTAAAAGCTATCCTAGAACTAGGACTCTACAAAAAAGTTCTCAACTTTACTACCCATCCAGCTTTGATTCAAAATCCATGCTCCACTAAATAAAAGTTCAATAACTAAAAAGCCCACAAAATTAAATAGCAAATGTCGCAACCAATGAGAATGCAAAAATAGCACATTCTCCAAAACATAATCAAATGGAAAACAACAAAAAAGTAAATTAAAAAGTGTGAAAGGATGGGGAAAGTACATGTGATAAATTAAAACCTTTCTAAAGCCCTTCCTATCATATACCCCAAGAGCAAAATTATGAGAAAGAGCTCCTTAAAATAGCATAGGCTCCAACCACAAACCAGTATATAAATTATTTTCTATCATAGATAAACAACAGTATAAAGATATATAAAAACGTATATTCCACCAACCATAATATACTTGAGGAAAAAGATCTCAATACATCTGGATATGCAAAACCTACTTTAAAAGCACCACTAATGCAAATACCATGAATGAATTTCCAACCAATAGCCATGACCAGCCATCTCACCAAATTTGGGAGTTGCTAAATCCGACCAAACTCTCTATAACCCTTTTTAGAGCACTATGTAAAGAGAAGTTAGAATAGAACCAGACTCGTAAAGTATCCCAAAGAATGATCAATATTTATGAAATGAGCATTAACAGAGAAGCCGCCAAAGTATGGGCTATCAAATAGATGTTATCTCTATCTATCATAACTTATAACCAGTTGGAACCGCAAAAACTCTGGAGATGATTCCAAAAAAGCAACCACAAGCTCAAGATAATAGCCAAACTACCAAACCCATGTGACGATAATCATGTTACCCTCCCAAAAACACCAAAATCTGCTACCATAACAATAGAAAATAAGTTATTAGTGAAAAGTGGCAACTCTCTATAAGTTAAAAATTGTGACAATTGCCGAAGATGTGCAATTCTTCAAGAAGGATTTGATATACCTGAATGTCGAAGAAGATGGAGGAGTGGAAATGTCGAAGAAGATGGAGGATCAGAAATGCCGAAGAAAAGGAGGATCTCCTAGGGTTTGGGAGAAGAAAATGAGAAAGGTAAGGAGATGCGAACGAATAGCAGGGAAGCTCATGGGAATAATACGAACCTAAAACGCGAACGAAAATGAGGCTCGCAGTGGTCATCCTGTGGGTCGCGTGTTTAACAGATTCAAAACATCTTTTTTGAATAAGCTGGAGAAACGTGCAATCCAAACGGTACAACGATGTTTTTAAAATGCCGCTCACACTTATAAGCTACCACAAACGGGCCCTAAATGGTCGTTATTTCATGATACAAGCTTCATTGCATGGTTTCATGATAATACACACCATTGAATATTTTAGTAGCATTTTCAAATGCACTCATGGTTTCTTGATTCATGATCTAGTTTGTACGATAGGCTTTACTTAGGTATCATTATTCATTAATTGATCAGAAGATGCATGGTGATTCTTATTAGTATATGATACCATTTTTCTTACGTAAACAAGCATTATAACAGATGGGGTGGGATGCATGAAGATATTCAAGGCCAATTTGCATTGACTGGATCAAGTAACATATATTTGACATGTCCTCTAGGGCATTCCATATGGGTATCATCTTGTCATATAATCTGTAACTTATTTCTAATAAGTTGTGTGCTTATGCTACTACAACCCTTTGTGCAAGAACTTTAATTGACAAAATTTTCACATAAAGAAGTTACAGATAACTTTATGATGCTTTCTTTTGTGTCATCCTCAATAATAACTTCGCTCAGTATATGACACTAAACATGGCACCGTGCCTGAGTTATGCTTGCTTTCACAAGAAGATATGAATAACTATGAAGAAATAGATTTGAAATAAAATGGATCATTATAGAACAAATTCTAATAGATTTTGTGGGTTTTGCAAAAATCACCAAAAATAATAATGCCACTTGCCCAAATAAAATAAGAAAGAATGTCTTTTTATGTAAATATTTAAACTCACCTCAGGTAAATGTACATAAAACTTTATTAGGATATTAAGATACTAAAGAATATTGATCAGGAGCATATTCATGTGAGCTAAATGTGTTAATAGGGCTACCATATATGTACTACCCCATATCAGCAAATGAACAAATAAAAATAGATTAAGAAATTATTATTTATTTTTAAGTTAATTATTTAGGTCTATAATGTAAAGAATAATTACAATGTTATCATCTACAAATAATTATTATACATAGATTTGATCTATTATAGAGGATACAGTGCAAATGCTATCTTTGCAACTTAATTTAGATAAAATTGATGTGTTATCTAATATAGTCAATAGATGAATTGGCATATATTATAATATCTTTGATCAACCAACAAAATAAAACACTAAAAATTATTGATCATTTGCAAGCTCTTTTAACCATCAAGATTGATGATGATCAACTATTGATTCTTCTAAGCCATCTATATATAGGCCTAGCTATCATGTTTTATTTTTCCAGACCCATCTACATTCATCAATTCAAACTTGTTGATTATCCTAGAGAGAGAACCATTAGGTTGGTTGACTCATCCATAGAATAATAGCCATCTTTAATCTGTGTTAGAGCGTTAGAGAAGAGGATCATTTCTTACTTGCTTTCTTAAGGCCCATCTACATCCACACCATATATCATGAAAGTTCTTATTTGGATGTGTTCTACTAATATGTCATTAGACCCAATTCACCCAATGCCATTCTAAGGTTGTCTTCCACGATACATTAAAAACACTTCATTACATAAGCACCTCAAACTTTGATCACAGTTTCACCAGAATATGAGAAACAAGACATTGTAGACAAACATTAGCTATAAAATCACCTATTGCAAACTCCAAATAAAGATACACACGGAACTAATGATATTTCATGCTAACATTCACAATGTTAGTGATCCTTATATTTATATGTACACAGACTATTTATATTAAAATCATGTATTTATTATTTTGCTACACAAATTATCTAATCAATGAAGTTCAGTTTGATTATTTTATGGCAAGAAGTCTTCATTTTCAACAAACCAAACTTTAAGTTCTTTTATTTTTTTACTTCATTATAAATGATTATACAACAATAGAAAATTTAACTCAATAGGTGTAATATCTCACATAACATAAATCCACATTTCATATTTATAAGGTTTTGGTAATTCTTGTTTTGCCATAATTTCTCATCTTCATTTAATTATGTGAGATATAACTAATTTTGTCTTAAACTATATTTATAGTGTAAGCTGAAGCATTGATACGTCTACTATTGATATTTCTTAATTAATACTTTTTTCTTTAACTCTTTACTAACCATACCATCATCAATTCATCATACTAAAGCACTAATAACTTAAACTTACCTC
The DNA here is from genome assembly GCA_002079205.1 of Phalaenopsis hybrid cultivar. NCBI lineage: Eukaryota > Viridiplantae > Streptophyta > Magnoliopsida > Asparagales > Orchidaceae > Phalaenopsis > Phalaenopsis hybrid cultivar. The sequence continues at coordinate 44,360 of JXCR01104397.1, read as the reverse complement.
ACTTGCAACCTTGATACAGTATGATCTTTATAACCCATCAAAATTTCACCTCTAATGTCTATATTTATTTTGAAGTACATGAGCATACTCCCATAAGTAAATAACCATAATATTATGTTTAATAATATATATAGCATCGAGTTATCTCATTTGCCATCTTATTTGAATTTTTGGGCAACTTGNTAAACTATATTTATAGTGTAAGCTGAAGCATTGATACGTCTACTATTGATATTTCTTAATTAATACTTTTTTTCTTTAACTCTTTAGTAACCATACCATCATCAATTCATCATACTAAAGCACTAATAACTTAAACTTACCTCACTTGCAACCTTGATACAGTATGATCTTTATAACCCATCAAAATTTCACCTCTAATGTCTATATTTATTTTGAAGTACATGAGCATACTCCCATAAGTAAATAACCATAATCTTATGTTTAATAATATATATAGCATTGAGTTATCTCATTTGCCATCTTATTTGAATTTTTGGGCAACTTAGCTGGATACTAAAAAAATTAGAAAACTTTAGATGCTAACAAGTGTGTATCTTTTTAGTAATATATTAAACTCTGCATTGTCTATATGTTCATCATTTTTTCCCCAATTATATCTAATAAAAATCTACAAATTTATAGTTTCAACATAAGGATTTATGTTTTCCAAATTTTAATGCTCATTTTTTATTAATGATATCAATTTGAGATGTTTTTGAATTCTCATTAACATTTTGGTAGTATAAACAGGTTTATCATTGACGTCAATCTGAAACGGGCTTTTAATGAGGGGCTATTTATCCNTTTTTAGTAATATATTAAACTCTGCATTGTCTATATGTTCATCATTTTTTCCCCAATTATATCTAATAAAAAGCTAAAAATTTATAGTTTCAACATAAGGATTTATATTTTCCAACTTTTAATGCTCATTTTTTATTAATGATATCAATTTGAGATGTTTTTGAATACTCATTAACATTTTGGTAATACAAACAGATTTATCATTGACGTCAATCTGAAACGGGCCTTTAATGAGGGGCTATTTATCCAAAAAAGTTATCAAGCTCACAACTCTCAAAGACATTGTCCTTTCAAGGGGTTAGATTATTCTTCACTTTCGTTTTGTTTACCAAGATATCTCATCTATAAAACATGTCATTTTTAAAATGCACACATTTCATATGATAGTTGGAAGGTTGAAAACAAAACTTATGCAAAGTTGTGTATGGAGCAAATAAGGCCATCATTGAGCCAAGTACATCATGGTTTGAACCTAACTTCATCATTAAAAGTTGTTCATGATTGGCTGAATTTGAGTTAAGCTATCACATATGTTTATTCTTAACATGATTAGATCTTTATTAGCCTATTTGGTCTAGTTTGCATAAAAGAATGAAAGGGGGTCCATAAGAACCAAAACATTAATCAATTAATACTAGCTACATGCAAGTGTGAATTTTCTTAGAACATGATATCGCTTCCTAAGGAGTGATGTTCACAAAGAAAATAGCAGTGTGTTGCCAAATACATCTATTGAGACGTAGAATTCAAGCTACTATTCAAGCCAGATATATGAAGGATCATATTTGAATCAACACACTTACAAGTCAACTAAGGGGCTGTTCGATTTGTTGAAAATAGCGTATAATGCAAAATATTTGCAGTGTTGTTATTACAATGTATATGAAATACTTTATGGTTGTTTGGTTAACTGTAAGATAAATACATGATTTTAAATATTATTGCTTAGTTTGAAGTAAATTGAAAATAATGTAATATTTTTTTTAGAAGGCATGTGGTTGGTGGCAAGCTACGGGCGGTGGCAAGCTGGCTTTATTTTATTTTATTTTTTGAATACCACTCATACCCTATATATTTTCATACCCACACCTAAACTTTAAATTTTTANGAACCCGCCGCACTGGTTCCTGCGCGTGGGGTTTCCGTCGATAGCCCGCGCATGGACCCGTCCGGTCGGATCATATTTCAAGGCCTGGAGAGAAGCTCAAGTAGCCCCGGAAGCTTCAATGGCAGACCGAGGACTAAATTCCGTGGAATGGAGAGATCCTTCTCCGCACACGTTAGGGTCCCTTCCGTGCTAAACGTTCCTGTTTGCTCCCTCAGGAGATCTTCCAAGCCCGTCTCCCTGTTCGGATTCGGTCAGCTCTTCTCCCACCCGCGGAAGGATAGAGTATCATCGTCTTCCTCCCGCGCGGCGATGCAGGCGGCGAAAGCCTTGGCCGCCGATAAAAAGAAGACCGAAACGGAGAAGGAAACGGAGCGCATTCGAGCGCGAAGAGAACCAGGTGGAGTCTGACTAATAATTACATTTTAGTCCCGCTAAAAGCTCGAAATTATCTCCTAATCTATAATCCTTTTTACATTTGCAAATGATGTTTTGAATTTGAGATGTTCCTGAGGTGCTTCTCTGCTATCGTGCTCCACCCAAATTCTCAAACACGTAAATATTCATTTATATAATGCGAGAAAACATTGCATCACGACTCCGCACATAACTCTAATAAAATCACGTCATGTGACAGTGACAAAAAATAAAATAAAATCTACCGGTAATAAAAGAATATTCCTCTCGTGTTATTCAGGTGTTATTGTGTGTTATTCAGATCTTATTGTGTGATTTTTAAGTGTTATTAATATGTTATTCTGTTATTATAATACTGAGAATATTCTTAAAACTCAATAACACCTGAATAATACATAATAAAACTTGTGAAATATTCCCTTATTATCGGGTTTTTTTTTTGTATCACTTCCACATGACGTGAATATCATTATAATTTAGTTTTTAAAATAAAAATATGTTCATAATTGATATATATTTATTTAGTTTAATTTGTTTATTATTGATATAATTAAAAATTAAATTAATTTAATAAAAGATAGAGCATTTCTACCTTTTGTTTACTTTATATGCGGGACGTTCCCACGTGAAATAAGGCTCCTATAGTGCGCCTGTGAGCCGAAGCAGGGCGATCAGTGTAACATCTTTTAATACATTATTTTTCTTTTTTTCTGTAACTCTGAGCAGAGCTGCTTTTTCAGCATTTAGATTATTTATTTATTTATTTATTTATTTATTTATTTATTTTATTTTAATATAATTTAATATTTTGTCGTGTTGTGGGTGATGCCTCGGAGATGAGGAGACAATGAATGTTGGCAGATTATGCTGGCTAATTTCGGGTGCCTTTTTTTAATTTAATATTATATAATTTATTTTAATTATGTGTTTTATATATGTGCATCAGTCTGATTCCGATATGAGCCAAAGCCTGCAAGTTGGCTTTTAGCAGGCCGGTTTTTTCGGCTTTTTTGAAATTTGAACGTTAGATGAACTTAGTTTTAGTAGGGTTAAATTTGGTATTTACAATTTATTATTTAATTATTTTTTTATATTTATTAGATATATTATTTATAAAAAAAAATTGATTTTTTAGGATATATATAATTAATTTTATGTATTTTGAAAAGTATTGATTTTTTGAACCATGGAAGCCATTAAATCCAAACAAGAGCCACGATCGTACAAACAGACCAAATGGAGACTAACATTGACATGATATTCACAAATAATTTTGAGTACAATCTAATCTTGAAAAAAAATTTTTTTGAAATTTGCTGAACACATTTAAATATTTGGCTGGTTCGATCGATTTATACTTTTCGGTTGGGGCTGTTAAAAAAGCTCGTTGTTCGCGAACAGTTCGTGTTCGGTTCGTCAATGAGTTCGTGTTTGATTCGTTAGATAAGTAGAGGAGACGAACGTGAACAATTTTTTTTTTTCGGTTAATTAAACGAATCAAACACGAACAATGAAATAATTATATATATATAATTTATGATATTTTAAAAAATTAAATTTTATAAATTATAATATATAATAAATTAATAATAATAATAATATATTAATATACTATATTAGTAATATACTAATATATATATTATATGTTTATATAATATAAGTTATATATTTAATATAATATATTATTTATATATATTAATATTAAGGATGTCAAACTGGCTTGTCGTTAGCGAACAGCTCGTGTTCAACTCGTTCGTTAAGAAACGAACACAAAAAATGACTTCACAAATAATTTTGAACACAAGCTTATTTCAAACAAATTAAATTTTTAAACGAACCGAACACGAACACAAGCTTTATACGTTCATGTTCGGTTCGTTTACACCCCTACTTCCAGTAGAACAATGTTAGATAAACTAAGCATTGGAAATTATAAGAAAACAAAAAAGCATATCATTATAAGTTAACGACCACTCGGGTAGAAACAAGACCTGTTGTTTTAGAACAACAAACATAATCAAAATCAAGCAATCATGTGTATTTTCAAATCTATAACATATCCTAAAACAAAGTCATATCAAGCATGTATATTCAGATATGATCAAATAGTTGAGAATTTGATGAAGGTGTAAACTATGTGTTATGATGTTATCATGAATTTTAGCATAATAGTGTGACTTTGCAGAAGAAAAATGCTATGATGCATCATTCATAGATAAAAGAAAATTACATAAACTAAACTTAATACTCATGTGATTGTATATTTTATCTTGTTGCAAGAAAAAATATTTACTATAGTGGAGAGAATTTCTTATCTTAGTATTAAGAGGATATGTCAAATGCACAAATAAGATGGAAGCAATTCATAGAAGAGATGAATTTATTTTCATTAAAAGGATGGCACATTATTTTTTTTTATTTTAAACAAAGCTAAATTACTATCACTAGTATTGGTATGAATGGTTGGTTTATTTGCTATAAGTTTTATTGTGCTTAAGCTTGAGTCTAATAAGTCATGGCTTTGATTTTATTATTGCTTCATGATTTAGTGGAGCATTTATGCTTTTATTATGACATTTACATAATAACAAATAATCATTTAAGTCCAAGCAAGGTTTTTGAGGAAATCTTCTTAAGAATTACATATGGGTAATATTTATGGAATGTATATGAGGATCTTATGAAGTCATTTAAATAAATACATGTAGTATACGGCTATACCATTTGTAAGTATTAATAATAACGACATGATATTTTATCTATGCATGAAAATATAAGATAAAGATTAAGATACTTAAATGGCTAATGGAGCATGAGAGTTTAAGGGTTTGTTTTGGGGTTGCTACAGATTATCCATCTTATCCAGATAAGCAGTTTATCATGATAAGCTGCTGATCAACAGCTGTTCCGAATAAGCTGTCTGACTGTTTGGTCTGAGCTTTTGGAAAACTGTTGATTTGTATTTGTTTGTGGATAAATGATCATTCTGCCCCTGAACTTAATAATTTGTTAAGTTGTTTGGTTTATGCAGTTTGAGAACAACTAATTTGCAACTGTTTGTGTAAAAATGACCATTTCAGCCCACACGCAATGAATTTGTTAGCAACATTAATATAACGGGAATACATTCAATATAATAAAATCCAAAAAACACTACATAATAGTTCAAAGAAGAAAAGATATACTCCTCTCTCAAGGGAGACTATCTACAAACTTATTTCTCAGCTCGACCGCCCTCAGGCAGAGCTCACAAAATATAATAGTGACATCTCTATCCCACATTGCCAATGATTCGACCTCTTTAGCTTTATGCATTGTGCACTATCATATAAAAGGATTATCACAAAATATTTCTTTTTATAACAAGAAATGCCTCAAAACAAAGATAAGCACTTTAGGTGTTAGACATGTGAAAGCAAATTAAGAATATTTCTTGCCTACATAAACAGTCCCAAAATAAAGAACACTTTCTCCACACTTTTTTCATGTCTGTATCAGTTAGGGCTTAATACATATATATAACCCTCCTCTAAGAACTCTAAGGGCAACAACCTCAAAATAGAACAAAGAAAAATAATAGACAAAAAAAGAAATAAAAAACTAAACAGTCTCTTGAAGTGGATTAATTCAACTAAAGAACCTTTTTCTAAAATGAGATTATTTGTGTTTAAAAGCTATCTTATAACTAGGACTCTATAAAAAAGTTCTCAGCTTTGCTTCCCATCCAGCTTTGACTCAGAATCCATGATCCACTAAATAAAAGTTCAATAACTAAAAAGCCCACAAAATTAAGTAGCAAATGTTGCAACCAATGAGAATGCAATAAATAACACATTCTCTAAAACATAATCGAATGGAAGACACCAAAAAAGTAAATTAAAAAGTGTGAAAGGATGGGGAAAGTACATGTGATTAAATTAAAACCTTTCTAAAGCCCCTCCTCCATATACCCCAAGAGCAAAATTATGAGAAAGAGCTCCTTGGAATAGCATAGGCTCTAACAACAAACCAATATATAAATTATTTTCTACCATAGATAAACAACAGTATAAAGATATATAAAAGTGTATATTCCACCAATCAATATATAATTAAGGAAAAAGATCCTAATGCATCCGGATATGCAAAACCTACTTTAAAAGCACCACTAATGCAAATACCATGAATGAATTTGAAACCAATAGCCAAGACTAGCCATCTCACCAAATTTGGGAGTTGCTAAATCTGACCAAACTCTCTATAACCCTTTTTAGAGAACTATGTAAGGAGAAGTTAGAATAGAACCAGACTTGTAAAGTATCCCAAAGAATGATCGATATTTAAGAAATAAGCATTAGCAGAGAAGCCACCAAAGTATGAGTTATCAAATAGATGTTATCTCTATCTATCAAAACTTATAACGAGTTGGAACCGCATAAACTCTGGAGATGACTCCAAAAAGACAACAACAACCTCAAGATAATAGCCAAACTACCAACCCATGTGAAAAAAATCATGTTACACTCCCAAAAACACCAAAATCTGTTACCATAGCAATAGAAAATAAGTTAATAACGAAAAGTGACAACTCTCTATAAGTTAAAAATTGCGACATTTGTCGAAGATGTGCAATTCTTGAAGAAGGATTTGATATACCTGCATGTCGAAGAAGATGGAGGAGTGGAAATGTCGAAGAAGAGGGAGGATAAGAAATGTCGAAGAAGAGGAGGAGCTTTTTGGGTTTGGGAGAAGCAAACGAGAAAGGTAAAGAAATGCGAACGAATAGCGGGGAAGGTTACAATAATAATACCAACCGAAAACGCGAACAAAAATGAGGCCCGTAGGAGGTCACCCCGTGGACCGCGTGTTTAACAGATTCAAAACATCTTTTTTTGAATAAGTTGGAGAAACACGCAATCCAAACGGTACGGCGGCGTTTTGAAAAAGCCGCCCAGACTTATAAGCTACCACAAGCGGGCCCTAAATGGTTGTTATTTCATGATTCAAGCTTCATGGCATGGTTTCATGATAATACACATCATTGAATATTTTAGTAGCATTTTCAAATGCACACATGGTTTCTTGACTCATGATCTAGTTTGTACAATAGGCTCTACTTATGTATCATTATTCATCAATTGATCAAATAATGCATAGTGATTCTTATTAGTATATGATACCATTTTTCTTACGTAAACAAGCATTACAACAGATGGGGTGGTATGCATGAAGATATTCAAGGCCAATTTGCATTGACAGAATCAAGTAACATATATTTGACATGTCCTCTAGGGCATTCCATATGGGTATCATCTTATCATATAATCTATAACTTATTTCTAATAAGTTGTGTGCTTATGCTACTACAACCCTTTGTGCAAGAACTTTAATTGACAAAATTTTCACATAAAGAAGTTACAGACAACTTTATGATGCTTTCTTTCGTGTCATCCTCAATAATAACTTTGCCAAGTCTATGAAACTAAACATGGCATCGTGCCTGAGTTATGCTTGTTTTCACAAGATGATATGAAGAACTATGAAGAAATAGATTTGAAATAAAATGGATCAGTATAGAACAAATTCTAATAGATTTTGTGGGTTTTATAAAAATTACCAAACATAATAATGCCACTTGCCCAAATAAAATAAGAAAGAATGTTTTTTTATGTAAATATTTTAACTCACCTCAGGTAAATATACATACAACTTTATTATGATATTAAGATACTAAAGAATATTGATCGGGAGCATATTCATGTGAACTAAATGTGTTAATAGGGCTACCATATGTGTACTACCCCATATCAGCAAATGAACAAATAAAAATATATTAAGAAATTATTTTTTTTATTTATAAGTTAACTATTTAGGTCTATAATGTAAAGAACAATTACAATGTTATCATCTACAAATAATTATTATATATAGATTTGATCTATTATAGAGGATACAGTGCAAATGCTACCTATGCAACTTAATTTAGATAAAATCGATGTGTTATCTAATATAGTGAATAGATGAATTGGCATACAAAATAAAACACTAAAAAATATTGATCATTTGCAATTTCTTTTAACCATCATGAGTGATGATGATCAACTATTGATTCTTCTAAGCCATCTATATAAAGACCTAGCTATCATGTTTTATTTTTCCAGACCCATCTACATTCATCAATTCAAACTTGTTGATTGTCCAAGAGATATAACCATTAGGTTGGTTGACTCATCTATAGAATAATAGCCATCTTTAATCTGTGTTAGAGCATTAGAGAAGATGATCATTTCTTACTTGCTTTCTTAAGGCCCATCTATTACACACCAAAAATATGTTGGATTTTTCATATGTATTTTTACTCATTTTTTGTGATATGCACTTTAAAGAAATGTATTTTTCATATTTTATTGCAGGTGTGATAATTTAAGGCATTTCGAGCAAAAGAAAGCAAAAAAAGAATGAATTTAAAGCGAAAAGAGGCAAGTTAGACAAATCTGTCTACTAGCGCCGACAACACCCAATTCTAGAGAGTTCTGAACATTTGAAGCGATAGAGCGTCGATCGCACTCGATGTCGGTTTGAGCCCAAACTCAATGTGCTTGGACGGATTTTGGAGGGTTGCTTGAAGAATCTCTTGGAAAATTCATTCTAAACAAATTTAAAGTGTTTTTGGCGCCCTAGTCTGATGGTGTGAGTCTTGTGGGGAGTGTTTTGTCTTGTTTGGAGAGTGTTGTGAGAGTCTAGGGTTTGTGAGAGCCTTGTGAAGGATTCCTTTCTAAAGAGTGTATGAGGAGAAGCAGAGTGAGAGATTGCTTCTTCCTTACTTATCTAAAGATGGAATTGTGTGTTATTGTAAAGAGAGAAGAGAATTCAAAGGAACTTTAAGGAATTTTCTTGGGGAAGAAATTAAGATAAATTGTATTTACTTCTTATTGTTTGTATGACATTGCTTTTATATATGAAATCTTTGTTTTGTCGTATCTTCCTCATGAATTCTGAGTAGATTTTTTTTGTCTTTCTCCTTACAATGAGATATGGTGAAGTGATGATTTAGATTGGATGTGTCAAATTAATGCTAAAATGTTGTAATGATTTTACACTTCATGCTTCATTTACTTTTTGATCTTGCCAATTAAATTGCTAAAACTTGTTGTGAAACATACGATCCAAAAGATTATGTATTCTCAACAAAAGTGAAGATCGCATTCAAATTCCATGGATGGTGAAGTTCATGGGGGTTGAATGCAAATAAATAGGGAAATATACTTTATTGGACGTAGAATTGGAGATTTTAGAGTGACAGCTAAAATCTCTAATTCTCTAAAATCTCCAATTGGGTCTTAATGGTTGGAAACTGAAGCGAGAGTTAGCCTTCAGGAGAAGGAAAGTGGGAGCTCTGGAGTGAGAGCCAGTATCCTCTCAGCCTAAGCATAGATTTAAGGAATAGACCTAGAATTAGTCAATGTTCTTTATAACACTCAGAAGAGAGTAAAGAATATGCATGCTTCTATTTGGCACAATACAGGGTCTTCACTAATCTTTATCTTTCACTCACCATAATATCATTAAAAGGGGAGAACGCCTTTTCCATATTTGAAAGTTTCAATACAAAACTTAGTTATGTGTTAGATAACTTTTTTTAGAAGCTTAGAAAGTAACTTTAGTAAACTTAAATGTTTAACCATTTTTACACTTTAGAAACTTTAATATATACAGTATACGCATTGTGATTTTGATATTGGATTTCTGTACTACGCTTTATGCTTTAAAGTTTTGTAACTTTCCCTGTGGGATCGATAACCAGGACTCCACTAGAGCCCTGTATTACTTGAGCGATACTTATACTTGTGTTTATATAATTGTGACTAAAAAAATGATATAAAATTAATCAAAAACATAAAGTATGCATCAAGTTTTGGTACCATTATCAGAGATTAAAGTCTTCAAGTAGTATTGTCAACTTGGTAAAACCGAGCATATAAAAAAGTCAAGATCAATCTACATCCGCACCATATATCATGAAAGTTCTCATTTGGATGCATTCTACTGATATTTGATTAGACTCAATTCACCCAACGCCATTCTAAGATTGTCTTCCATGATACATTAACAACACTTCATTGAACAAGCACCTCAAACTTTGATCACAGTTTCACTAGAATATGAGAAACAAGACAATGTAGACAATCATTAGCTATAAAATCACCTATTTCATGCTCCAAATAAATATACACATGGAACTAATGCTATTTCATGCTAACATTCACAATGTTAGTGATGCTTATATTTACATGTACACAGACTATTTATATTAAAATCATGTATTTATTATTTTGCAACACAAATTATCTAATCAATGAAGTTCAATTTGATTGNAACAAATATTTGGTGAGAAAGTATGTGTCTTAATTATGTTCGAACTGAGTAGGCTCGTTGGATTTTTATCACCGAAAACTTCTAAATGTGATTTAACAGTTTGATTAGAGCATGATTTGACTCAGATCAGACCAATTTTGGTACCGTTGGGTACATCTCGTCGAGCCGGTCAATGTGACTAAGGTTGTTGAAATCAACATTCTGAATGATTTTTATTCAAAGTATTGAACGTTTTTGCTAAAAAATTACTTCAAATTTTGTGTCGTGCCTCAAGATTTGTACGAGATGATGAAAATGTGTTTATGGTGTATCAATAATTATGCATTTTTTTTATTTGAATGAAAAATAAAATAACAGTCTTAATGTCATTGGTTGAAAACAAAAAAAAAAATTAACATAATTCNCAGCCCGATCAGTCATTTTTTACCAATATGCTTGGTCAACCACCCCGATCGACTCGGTCGATCTTAATTGGGCTGGTTTGATTGATTGACAACCTTTGACCAATGCCCTTCCCCGATCGGCACTTTCAGTCCTTTTGGGCCAGTTTGACTAGTTGACCACCTTTGTCTGATTCTATATTCATTTGAATGATGCATGGTTGCATACATTTTTTTCATTTTGTGCTTGCATACACAATATATTGGCTTGAAGCTTACATTCCATATGTGAAATTGCATGTTGTTGTTTATGTTTTCTAACATTTGACTCATTGACAATGTCTCTTTGAGAGCCTACATGTGTACTTGTAGTGTCACCATACGTTATTGTATGCACATGTTTAGATACTTGCATATTTTGGGAGGGGTGGTCAACATATGAGGTGTACCCGCTGTGTTGTTCTCCTTAATGAGAATTACACCACATCACTTCCTATGACACAACCTATGAGTGTTGTAGGCATGTCAAATTGTGTCACTTAGCATGTGTCATGCTTTCTATCCATTGAACTAGCCTAGTGTATAATGTGTGTTCACTTGGGTGTATGATTCTCACCTAGCACAGGTCAGGCTCTCTAACCTTTGAACCCATCTGATGCAAGTGTCAAACNAGTTGGTTTAATTTATAATAAATAATGTATAAATAAAAATCCAAGTGATGTTATAAATATTTAAATTATTTTTTTATAATTTAAATAATAGAATAATAATATATTAATATCATTTTTAATGATTTAACAAATAATATTTTGATATATGGATAATTACATACAGACCGCCTGAAACATTAAAATTTACAAATTGACCACTGAAGTGATTTTTTTATACCACCGAACCAATATATTTACATGCGCCACCACGAACAAAATATTGAGAATATGATAAATTTGAAAAATATGCGATGGGGTTTTATCTTGAATTTTAATATTTGATTGACAATTTGAAAATTGGATGAAAGAGTGCGGTTAGTTTGTAAATAATAAGTTTTGAGTGGTCTGTATGTAAATACCACTTTGATTTAAGAGAATACTTTGAATATTTTGTACAATATTCTAAATAAAAAAATTTAAAAAATAATATTTTTTAATTAAGATTATATTGTTATTAGTCACCAAAATAATTAAGAATTATAGCAACACAAGTCTCATCTTTGTCTAATTATATTTTTTTAATTTAAATTATATCATCAAAATAATTAAGAATTCCAACTTAAATCTTTCTTCTCTTGGAGCTAATGGCTCATATTGGCCACAATAAGTTAATGTGATGCTATGCATGAAGAATTACTCAACTCTAAAATGATAGCAACAAAATTCTCATCTTTGTTTCTCTCAACAAATAGAGAAAGAAACCTAAACAATTGAAAGGTCCGCGACGGAGGAGTGATTATTTAACGTCTTAGCATTCCAAGAAAACCCATCACACACTGCAATTAAAGAGAAGTAGGAGGAGACGCATCGATTTTTTAAGTGGAAAAATTTGATAAGGGGAAAAAATCATAGGATCTAGCCCACTTGAAATAATCCACAATGAATAGTAAACACACAGATCCACACTTTTCATGAATTAGAGATGATTGAATTACAAATTTAATTATTATAAATGTACAACAATAGTTCATTGATAATAGTGATAGTCTAGCTGTAAAGAATATAATTATCGGTGATAACAAACTATAAGGGTGTGGATTGCAATGGAGACAACAGTTTATCGTGAATGTTGTAGATGGAGATTATAACGCCAGTTTGTCTTATAGGTCATAGTTCAAAGATATGGTAGTATTTGGCCATGTGGGATGTAGATGGCTACTTCAAGGGAGTCAGCTTGTCTTATTTGTGGTCACCTTTGACCAGTCGACCACCCCGGCCAGCCCGATCAGTCATTTTTTACCAATATGCTTGGTCAACCACCCCGATCGACTCGGTCGATCTTAATTGGGTTGGTTTGATTGATTGACAACCTTGGACCAATGCCCTTCCCTGATCGGCACTTTCAGTCCTTTTGGGCCAGTTTGACCGGTTAACCACCTTTGTCTGATTTTATATTCATTTGAATGATGCATGGTTGCATACATTTTTTCATTTTGTGCTTGCATACACAATATATTGGCTTGAAGCTTTCATTCCATATGTGAAATTGCATGTTGTTGTTTGTGTTTTCTAACATTTGACTCATTGACAATGTCTCTTTGAGCGCCTACATGTGTACTTGTAGTGTCACCATACGTTATTGCATGCACATGTTTGGATACTTGCATATTTTGGGAGGGGTGGTCAACATATGAGGTGTACCCGGTGTGTAGTTCTCCTTAATGAGAATTACACCACATCACTTCCTATGACACAACCTATGAGTGTTGTAGGCATGTCAAATTGTGTCACTTAGCATGTGTCATGCTTTCTATCCATTGAACTAGCCTAGTGTATAATGTGTGTTCACTTGGGTGTATGATTCTCACCTAGCACAGGTCAGGCTCTCTAACCTTTGAATCCATCTGGTGCAAGAGTCAAAGCACATGACATCCATGGCATCCTCATCCACTGACACAAGTATGTCACTTGTATGAGCCTATTGTGTGTGCATTCTTTCATCATGCATTGATTAAGCTTGCCACTTGCAATAACTAGTTTGATCGCCTCTCTGTTGAGGTGTAATTCTTCTTTTATATGTCATGTACTTGAAGTGATCAAGCCTCATACCATTTGTGTATGTTTGTTTTGCATTAGTGCAGCATATTTCTGCCAGTTGTATGAGCATATGGGTTGCGCGTCAGGGGAGGTGTCATTCCTCTTTATGATACCTTGTACCTGATACACCCAGTATGCATGTGTCATATGAGTGCAGCATCTTTGCATTATCATATTACATGCTTGTGTGTGCATTACCATGTTACCTCGATGGCAGATCTACCCTCTTAGATGAGTGACCCATTGTTAGTCACGATGATTTAATAAGTATTGCTTGCAATAATATCTGAGGGAGCAATGCATGTTATTTCATTGCGATCAACACACGTATGTATGTGCCAAGATTTCAAGAGGTCTAATAGGTGCCTCTTAAGCTTTTCTTTCCTTAAGACTTATTTTAAAAGAATAAAAATTTATATTTTTAATTCTCATATGTATCATATTTTGAAACCTATTTTAAAAGTATTGCATTTAAGCTTAGACCATATGCAAGGTCAATCTTTAAAAGTTTTTAATTGCATAAAACTTACATCTAATGACCTCTTAGAATTCTTGGATCCTTAGGATGAGTTCGGGGTCAGCGACCCCATCAAAAACATACAACAGTCTTAGCTACACTTTTGCACACACTTGGATGTTGTGTTAGGACATCTTGTTTCTTNGATCTACCCTCTTAGATGAGTGACCCATTGTTAGTCACGATGATTTAATAAGTATTGCTTGCAATAATATCTCAGGGAGCAATGCATGTTATTTCATTGCGATCAGCACACGTATGTTTGTGCCAAGATTTCAAGAGGTCTAATAGGTGCCTCTTAGGCTTTTCTTTCCTTAAGACTTATTTTAAAAGAATAAAAATTTATATGTTTAATTCTCATATGTATCATATTTTGAAACCTATTTTAAAAGTATTGCATTTAAGCTTAGACCATATGCAAGGTCAATCTTTAAAAGTTTTTAATTGCATAAAACTTACATCTAATGACCTCTTAGAATTCTTGGATCCTTATGATGAGTTCGGGGTCAGCGACCCCATCAAAAACATACAACAGCCTTAGCTACACTTTTGCACACACTTAGATGTTGTGTTAGGACATCTTGTTTCTAGATGCTTGCCAGAATATGGTAGGATGTAGTTAGGTGTTTCATATGTTTAGCTATTGTATGGCTTATTTCTAGCCAATCATTTTATTTGCTCCCTTTTTTATGTTTATTGGGTTTGATACATGCACACCAGTAGATTTAGGGGTGATCTTCTTGCAGGGTGCTATGTCCAATATGGAGGAGTATTAATGATTAAGCTAACATCTTTCTGGAGATTATGTTAAGCTCTCTTCCCACCATGCATGACCTTCGAGGGGGCATTATTACACCATCTTCGAGAGGCACCATTTCATTGCATGTGGGATGCGTTGTTACATCGTTATCAGAGTCTGTCGTTGCATCTTATACAAGGTACATTATTATATTNCACCATGCATGACCTTCGAGGGGGCATTATTACACCATCTTCGAGAGGCACCATTTCATTGCATGTGGGATGTGTTGTTACATCGTTATCAGAGTCTGTCGTTGCATCTTATACAAGGTACATTGTTATATCGTCTTCAGAAGGCATCGTTGCATGGTATGTGTAGTTTGTTGTCATGCATGATAACTCATTACTTTGCAATGTATGTCAGGATTCCACAGAGAACATATGTCATGATTTTGTAAGGGCTTTCATTGCAATGAGTCAGGGGTAGTCGGCNATAACTCATTACTTTGCAATGTATGTCAGGATTCCACAGCGCACATATGTCATGATTTTGTAAGGGGTTTCATTGCAATGAGTCAGGGGCAGTCGGAGATGGCCTGCAGGCTGTGATCAATAGTGGTCGGCGGCTGCAGAAGCCGGATCTATGGTGCAGAAGTAATGTTGTATTTCAGCTCCTCCAGGCTTTAGCCATCATCAGGCTCAAGGTCACTCCACCCTCTCTCAAGAGGGGGCAGGACTCTATTTATAAAGAGTGAGAGAGGTCTCTCTATAAATAAGAAAAGAATTCAAACTAGTCCATCGAATGGCCTGAAGAGATTCTCTTGATCAAACAAATATTTGGTGAGAAAGTATGTGTCTTAATTATGTTCGAACTGAGTAGGCTCGTTGGATTTTTATCACTGAAAACTTCTAAATGTGATTTAACAGTTTGATTAGAGCATGATTTGACTCAGATCAAACGAATTTTGGTACCGTTGGGTACATCTCGTCGAGCCGGTCAATGTGACCAAGGTTGTTGAAATCAAAATTCTGAATGATTTTTATTCAAAGTATTGAACGTTTTTGCTAAAAATTACTTCAAATTTTGTGTCGTGCCTCAAGATTTGTACGAGATGATGAAAATGTGTATAAGGTGTATCAATAATTATGCATTTTTTTTATTTGAATGAAAAATAAAATAACAGTCTTAATGCCATTGGTTGAAAACAAAAAAAAAATTAACATAATTCTTTTTTTTAATATTAATAATAAAATAAATCCTGACAACACTGCCTGGGTGCTAAATGATGCAAGGATAAGTCTCTAATGAAATTAAAATGCATGCATTTTCTAAGGTGTACATAAGTCAACTTCATCTTCATCCTACAAATGAGAACATGAGTAGCATTAATGGGGAAGGAAATCGATAAGTCTGATTTAACTGATATTCATAGACCAAGCAGAGGAAAAAACTGCTATTGATGAAGTTTAATACTATAGTTTGGAATATTAGAGGCATAGCAAAGTCTTGTTCTTCTAACAGGCTAAAAAATTTAATTTGTGCTTATAAATTATAGTTTCTTGGTATTCTGGAATTGCTACTAGGAATAATGTTTTTATTTGAAGAGATTTGGCGCTTTCAATTCTCTAGCTAATCTAAATAATAAGATAAGGTTTTTATGGAAGGACTCTATAAGGATTAATATTCTTATCAATCATCATCAATTACTGCATATTAGAGTTCACATTTCTAATGAGTCTTTTCTTTTTACTATCATTTATGTTGGTTGCACTAAANTCCTGACAACACTGCCTGGGTGCTAAATGATGCAAGGATAAGTCTCTAATGAAATTAAAATGCATGCATTTTACATAAGCCAACTTCATCTTCATCCTACAAATGAGAACATGAGTAGCATTAATGGGGAAGGAAATCGATAAGTCTGATTTAGCTGATATTCATAGACCCAGCAGAGGAAAAACTATTATTGATGAAGTTTAATACTATAGTTTGGAATATTAGAGGCATAGCAAAGTCTTGTGCTTCTAAGAGGCTAAAAAATTTAATTTGTGCTTATAAATTACAGTTTTTTGGTATTCTGGAATTGCTACTAGGAATAATGTTTTTATTTGAAGAGATTTGGTGCTTTCAATTCTCTAGCTAATCTAAATAATAAGATAAGGTTTTTATGGAAGGACTCTATAAGGATTGATATTCTTATCAATCATCATCAGTTACTGCATATTAGAGTTCACATTTCTAATGAGTCTTTTCTTCTTACTATCATTTATGCTGGTTGCACTAAGCAAGCTCGACTTGAGATTAAATCTATTACCCCATTAAATGAGGCTTGGCTTATGGGTGGAGATTTCAATATGATTTCTGTTGTTTCTGAGGAAAAAGGAGGAGTTCCTCCAAATTTTACTCTAATTACTCAGTTTAATGAAACTCTAATGGATGCGGGGTATTTTGATTTGGTTTTTAATGGAAACTCATTTACTTGGCATAGAGGAAAGGTTTTTGAACGTCTTGTTAGATTTTTTGCTAATTCCAATTGGATTTGTATTTTTTCTTTGCAAAATGTTCAACATTTGNAACTCATTTACTTGGCATAGAGGAAAGGTTTTTGAACGTCTTGTTAGATTTTTTGCTAATTCCAATTGGATTAGTATTTTTTCTTGCATAATGTTCAACATTTATCTATTGGTGATTCTGATCATGCCCCTATCTTGCTGAGGATTATGGATAGCTCTCATACGACTAATTATCAATTTTGATTTTATAATATGTGGACTCTTCATGAAGATTATAAGTAATTCTTTCAGAATCACTGGAAGGCTAATGTTGTTGGGTCTTCTGGTCACAGATTGTGGTGCTTACAAAAAAATTTAGCTAAAGCTCTTTGAAAATGGAATTGGGAGGTCTTTGGTAATCTTCATCGGAACATTGAGTCTAATGAAGACAAGGTTAAATCTCTTGAGCTTGATTATGCTAATAACCTTATTGCTTGGGACGTTTTGCTTCGGGGTCAACAAAAGATTAGTGAGGCTATTTCTATGGAGGAAAATTTATTTGCTCAAAAAGCTGCTATGGCTTATTTTTTGGATGGCGACAAAAATACTGCCTATTATCATGCTTGCAATAATAATAGAAGGAAAATTAATTTCATTTCTAAGATTCTTACTTCTGATGATGTTGTGTTAACTAATATCAATGATATTGCTTCCAATGGTGTTCAGTATTTTTCCAANGTGAGGCTATTTCTATGGAGGAAAATTTATTTGCTCAAAAAGCTGCTATGGCTTATTTTTTGGATGGCGACAGAAATACTGCCTACTATCATGCTTGCAATAATAATAGAAGGAAAATTCATTTCATTTCTAAGATTCTTACTTCTGATGGTATTGTGCTAACTAATATCAATGATATTGCTTCCAATGGTGTTCAGTATTTTTCCACTGCTTTTAGTAATGATGGGGGTTCTTCGATTCATCTGGATAGTTCTCTTTACCATGGTAATAATGTAATTGACAATACTTTTCTTGCTTGTATTCCTACTATTGTGGNTTTTCCAATGCTTTTAGTAATGATGGGGGTTCTTCGATTCATCTGGATAGTTCTCTTTACCATGGTAATAATATAATTGACAATGCTTTTCTTACTTGTATTCCTACTATTGTGGAAATCAAAGATATAATTGATAACATGGAAGATGGCAAAGCTGCTGGCCCTGATGGTTTCACAGCTGAGTTCTATAAAAGTGTTTGGAGTATTACTCATGTTGATGTTGTTACGGCTATTCAAGACTTTTTTAGAGGTCTAGATTTGCGAAAATATTTTAAAACCTCTAATATTGTTTTGATACCTAAAGTGCAGAATGCTACTACTTGGGATGGTTATCGACCTATTAGCCTGAATACTGTCTTATCCAAAATAATTTCAAAAATTTTGCTGAAGAAATTGCAACCCATTCTAAATAATATTATTTGTCTTAATCAATCTGTNGCGAAAATATTTTAAAACCTCTAATATTGTTTTGATACCTAAAGTGCAGAATGCTACTACTTGGGATGGTTACCGACCTATTAGCCTGAATACTATCTTATCCAAAATTATTTCAAAAATTTTGGTGAAGAGATTGCAACCCATTCTAAATAATATTATTTGTCTTAATCAATCTGCTTTCTTAAAGGATAGGAATATTTGTGACAATGCTCTTATTGTTCAAGAGCTTATAATGCACATTGATAAAAAGAGTAGAGGGGGAAATATCATTTTCAAGACGGATATCAAAAAAGCTTTTGATACTATTCGTTGGGACTTCATCATGAACATTCTCCATGCTATTAGCTTTAATGCAGCCTTTTGTAAGCTCATCTATCGAATTCTCAGTANGGGGGAAATATCATTTTCAAGACGGATATCAAAAAAGCTTTTGATACTATTCGTTGGGACTTCATCATGAACGTTCTCCATGCTATTGGCTTTAATGCAGCCTTTTGTAAGCTCAACTATCGAATTCTCAGTAATAACTACTCCCTGCTTATAAATGGTAACAAGTATGGCTTCTTTAAAGCTTATAAAGGCATTAAACAAGAAGATCANAGTAATAACTACTACTCCCTGCTTATAAATGGTAACAAGTATGGCTTCTTTAAAGCTTATAAAGGCATTAAAGGAAATCCTCTCTCTCCTTATCTCTTTACTCTTGCCTTTGACTATTTGTCAAGATGTTTGAATGATTTGTTTACTGATTATCCCAGTTTGAATTTTATTCATAAAGGAAGACTGAGTATCTCTCATTTATGCTTTGCTGATGACTTGATTATTTTTACCAATGCCAATAAGTACTCCATTAAGAAGGTTTGGGCTGAGATTCTGAATTTTCAGAATACGTCAGGTTTTTTTTTAATACTTTCAAATGCTCCTTTTATTGTTCTAAGAGGGTATCTATTTCGAAGAAGCATTGGAATGGCTATGTTGCCTTTGACTTATTTGGGTTTTAATTTGGATAAAGGTAAGAATCGTACTGCTCTGTGTATGAAACTATTTGATAAAATCAAACAAAAGATTTTATCTTGGGAAAACAAATTTCTTTCTTTTGGAGGACATATTACTTTACTCAAAAGTGCTCTTAATTCTATCCCTCTCTACTCTTTACAAATTATGAATATTCCTTTGGGTATGATTAAAAAGATTGAAAATCTTTTTAATAAATTTCTCTGGGAAGGTAATGGCAAGTCTAAGATTCACTGGACTAGCTGGAAGAAGCTTTGTAAACCTGTTGATGAAGGTGGTCTCGGCTTTCGTAGCTTATCTGATTCTATCACAATAAATTACATTAAATTATGGTATAGATTTAGAAAGAATTGTTCTCTTTGGGCTTCCTTAATGCATGCCAAATATTGTTTTAATAAACATCCTTTGGCTATTACTTATAATAAGAATGATTCCTTTATTTGGCATGAGATGTTAAAGGTAGCAAGGAACACTGAAGATCTTATCTATTGGGATATTGGTGGAGGAGATGTTTCTTTTGGTATGATGATTGGATGGGGAAGAGTGCTTTAGTTGATTTTTATGGTGACCCTGTTGCTATTGATATTAAAGTGCGAGATTTATGGAATGAGAATCATTGGTGTTTACAAAAACTTTAACAGTGGTTCATAATGACGATGCTTATTTCATTAATTTGATTCCTATTAACAATGATGATACTGATATGGCCAAGATTAAAGGAAGAATGGGAGATTTTGTTTCTAAAAGCTTTGCTAATTCTTTTCATTATTTTCAGGGGTTAGACCTTCGATGGAATTGGAATTCATGGGTCAAACCTTCCATGTCTTTCTTTATCTGGAGAGTAATGCATAATCTACTTCCAACTAATGATCTGCTAAAATTAAAAGATTTGAGACTTCCTTCATGCTGTGTTTTATGCAAAAATCATGAAGAAACCAGTCTTCATATTTTTATGAGCAATCAGTTTACTATGGAAATCTGGAGACAGGTTACTTTAAAATTGCATATGGAGAATTTTGTGATTCACTATAATGTCATTTCTGATCTATTCAATGTATAGAAGAATTTTGGTCACGTCTTTTTCGTAGTCGTTCCTACTGTTATCCTTTGGTTTATTTGGGTTATGAGGAATAATATTAAATATAATAATATTGTTCCTCATATTCACTGTACAGTTAGTAGGATTACTAATTACCTGATGAAAGGGCTTAAGCTTTTGAACCCTAATAAAAAGCTGACGAGTAGACTGGCTTTTATATTGCACAAGTTATCTATTCATGTTATTTTAATCAATAAGCATGTTTCCATGATACATTGATGCAAGCCTAGTGCACCTTATATTAAAATCAATATTGATGGTTGTTGGAAGCCTAATTGTGCTAATGTTGGAGGTGTGTGTAGGGATTTTTTGGGTTCTATTATCTATTGGTTCTCGGCAAATGTTGTTCTTCTTTCCCCACTGGTCGATGAGGCAAATGTTATGGTCTTCGGTCTTCTGGTGGCAAAAAAATTTGGTTGGCAATATATTGTCCTTGAAACTAACTCTTTGATTTTATGAAAGTACTGCAGATTTCAGGAAGATCATCATTGGAGTGTTAATATTCAAATGAAGAGCACTGCCTATTTTTAATAAGTCCTCTTGCCTATTTTTGTAATTCTTTTTTTTGTGATTAATACATAAGGAGCCGAATAATACTCTTTTACCAAAAAAAAAAAAAAAGAAAGAAAAATCCTATCTCCATCAGTACTCTGAAAGCAACTCTTCTTTNACTATATTTATAGTGTAAGCTGAAGCATTGATACGTCTACTATTGATATTTCTTAATTAATACTTTTTTCTTAATTAATCATTTTTTATTAATGATATCAATTTGAGATGTTTTTGAATACTCATTAACATTTTGGTAGTATAAACAGGTTTATCATTGATGTCAATCTGAAACGGGCCTTCAATGAGGGGCTATTTATCCAAAAAAGTTATCAAGCTCACAACCCTCAAAGACATTGTCCTTTCAAGGTGGTTACATTATTCTTCACTTTCGTTTTGTTTACCAAGATATCTCATCTATAAAACATGTCATTTTTAAAATATACACGTTTCATATGATAGTTGAAAGGTTGAAAACAAAACTTATGCAAAGTTGTATATGGAGCAAATAAGGCCATCACTGAGCCAAGTACATCATGGTTCGAACCCAACTTCATCATTAAAAGTTGTTCATGATTGGCTGAATTTGAGTTAAGCTATCACATATGTTTACTCTTAACATGATTAGATCTTTATTAGCCTATTTGGTCTAGTTTGCATAAAAGAATTAAATGGGGTCCATAAGAACCAAAACATTAATCAATTAATACTAGCTACATGCAAGTGTGAATTTTCTTAGAACATGAGACAAAGAAAATAGCAGTGTGTTGCCGATTACATCTATTGAGACGTAGAATTTAAGCGACTGCTCAAGCCAGATATATGAAGGATCATATTTGAATCAACACACTTACAAGTCAACTAAGGGGTTGTTCGATTTGCTGAAAATAACGTATAATGTAAAATATTTGCAGAGTGTTGTTATAACAGTGTATATGAAATACTTTATGGTTGTTTGGTTAACTGTAAGATGAATACATGATTTTAAATATTATTGCTTAGTTTGAAGTAGATTGAAAATAATGTAATATTTTTTTTTTAGAAGGCAAGTGGTTGGTGGCAAGCTACAGGTAGAGCTGNATATATATATAATTAATTAATTAATTAATTAATTTGTGTTGCCGCTAGTCGTGCCCTGTTAGTAGAGCAATCTTGTTGAAGGTCGTAAGTCCGCCAGGTCACGGGTTCGAATCCCCCTTTGTCAGTCTGTTGATAGTGAGAGTGGTTTTCGAATATTTAGGCACATGAGAGTGGTTGGGGACTCGTATGATAGCCTCCAACCATTCTTTATATATATATATATAATTTAGGCCTATATATATATATAATTTGTGGCATATGCAAGCCTGATAATCTCCCCTAAAAGCTAAAAAAAAATGCCCAAGTTTTCTTAAATATGATATTTTAGCCTATTGTTATGAGCATATATGGATGATAGGGCATTGCAACAAAGAGATATCCAAGTAAAAGAGGAAGAAATACAATATTTAAACCTTCTTGACATTTACCATCTAAAACAAAATAAGAGAACTTAGGCAAAAATTAAATGCAAATTCAAACTTTTTGTAATAATTTCCTTCAGCAAAAATTCCATTGCAATCTACAAAAAATATACTAATTATATATANGGTTAGATTATTCTTCACTTTCGTTTTGTTTACCAAGATATCTCATCTATAAAACATGTCATTTTTAAAATACACACGTTTCATATGATAGTTGAAAGGTTGAAAACAAAACTAATGTAATGTTGTGTATGGAGCAAATAAGGCCATCATTGAGCCAAGTGCATCATGGTTTGAACCTAACTTCATCATTAAAAGTTGTTCATGATTGGCTGAATTTGAGTTAAGCTATCACATATGTTTATTCTTAACATGATTAGATCTTTATTAGCCTATTTGGTCAAGTTTGCATAAGAGAATTAAATGGGTCCATAAGAACCAAAACATTAATCAATTAATACTAGCTACATGCAAGTGTGAATTTTCTTAGAACATGAGATCGCTTCCTAAGGAGTGATGTTCACAAAGAAAATAGCAGTGTGTTGTCGAATACATCTATTGAGACGTAGAATTCAAGCTACTGTTCAAGCCAGATATATGAAGGATCATATTTGAATCAACACACTTACAAGTCAACTAAGGGGTTGTTCGATTTGCTGAAAATAACGTATAATATAAAATATTTGCAGATTGTTGTTATTACAATGTATATGAAATACTTTATGATTGTTTGGTTAACTGTAAGATAAATACATGATTTTAAATATTATTGCTTAGTTTGAAGTAGATTGAAAATAATATAATTTTTTTTAAAAAAAGTTAAGTGGTTGGTGGCAAGCTACGGGCGGTGGCAAGCTGGCTTTATTTTATTTTATTTTTTGAATGCCACTCATACCCTATATATTTTCATACCCACACCTAAACTTTAAATTTTATATACATTGCATGCCACCAATGCATGAAAAATAAAGAAAGAAAATTAATTTTTTAAAAAAGTTAAAAGATAATATTATTGATTTGAAATAAATTTTTTTATATAATATAAATGTAAGAAAATAAAATTTATATGTATCACATGTACATACATAAAATCTAAATGACATATATGTAACTGCCCCTTATTATTATTATTTATTATAAAATAATTAATTAATTCGGGATGGTTTTATTAGTAATATGAATATATATATATATATAGAATTTAATTTCAGTTGGTTTAATTTATAATAAATAATGTATAAATAAAAATCCAAGTGATGTTATAAATATTTAAATTATTTTGTTATAATTTAAATAATAGAATAATAATATATTAATATCATTTTTAATGATTTAAATGATTTAACAAATAATATTTTGATATATGAATAAAATTACATACAGATACAAATTGACCACTCCAGTGATTTTTTTAAACTACGGAACCAATATATTTACACGTGGCACCACGATCAAAATATTGAGAATGTGATAAAATTGAAAAATATGCATTGGGGCTTTATCTTGAATTTTGATATTTGAGTGACAATTTGATAATTGGATGAAAGAGTGCGGTTAGTTTGTAAATAATAAGTTTTGAGTGGTATGTATGTAAAGGCCACTTTGATTTAAGAGAATACTTTGAATATTTTGAACATTATTCTAAATAAAAATTTAAGAAATAATATTTTTTTAATTAAAATTATATTATTATTAGTCACCAAAATTAGGGCTGTCAGTTTGGCTCGTTGTTGTGAACAACTCGTGTTCGACTCGTTAAGCAGCTCGTGTTCGGCTCGTTCGTTAAGCCTAACGAGTCGAATATGAACAAATTTTTAAGCTCGAAATGTAAACGAGCTGAACACAAACAACAGTTTGTTCGCTCGTGTTCGGCTTGAAATGGCTCGAGAAAAAAAATTATATAACTTTTTATATAACAATATATTACATATATTATTTATATAATAATATATTATATATATTTATGTATAAGTTTAAATCATAACACCTCATGTGGCAATGTGG
>JXCR01104397.1:8035-18861 GCA_002079205.1 Phalaenopsis hybrid cultivar | reverse complement strand
AGATGTATATAAGAGACAGGCCGAACACGAGCCAAGCCTGAGCTCGTTCAAGCTCGGCTTGTTTACAACCCTAACCAAAATAATTAAGAATTATAGCAACACAATTCTCATCTTTGTCTAATAATATTTTTTAATTTAAATTATATCATCAAAATCATTAAAAATTCCAACTCAATTTTTTCTTCTCTTCAAGCTAATGGCTCATATTGGCCACAATAAGTTATGTGATGCTATGCATGAAGAATTACTCAACTCTAAAATGATAGCAACAAAATTCTCATGTTTGTTTCTCTCAACAAGTAGAGAAAGAAACCCAAACAATTGAAAGGTACTCGACGGAAGAGTGATTATTTAGCGTCTTAGCATTCCAAGAAAACCCATCACACACTTAGGTAATTAAAGAGAAGTAGGAGGAGACGCGTTGATTTTTTAAGTGGAAAAATATGAGAAGGGGAAAAAATCATAGGGTCTAGCTCACTTTAAATAATCCATAATGAAAAGTAAGCACACAGATCCACACTTTTCATGAATTAGAGATGAATGAATTACAAAGTTAATTATTATAAATGTACAACAATAGTTCATTGATAATAGTGATAGTTTAGCTGTAAAGAATAAAATTATCGGTTATAACAAACTATAAGAGTCATAGTGGATTGCAATGGAGACAGCAGTTTGTCGTGAATGTTGTAAATGGAGATTATAGCGCCAGCTTGTCTTACAGGTCATAGTTCAAAGATATTGTAGTAGTTGGCCATGTGGGACGTAGATGACTACTTCAAGGGAGCCAGGTTGTCTTATTTGTGGTCAACTTTGACCAGTCGACCACCCCAGCCAGCCCGATCAGTCATTTTTGACCAATATGCTTGGTCAACCACCCCGTTCGGCTCGGTCGGTCTTATTTGGGCTGGTTTGATTGATTGACAACCTTGGACCAATCCCCTTCCCCGATCGACTCTTTAAGTCAATTTGGGCCAGTTTGATCGGTTGACCACCTTTGTCTGATTGGCTCGATCCGCCATTTTTTTTTCTATATTCATTTGAATGATGCATGGTTGCATACATTTTTTCATTTTGTGCTTGCATGCACAATATATTGGCTTGAAGCTTATATTCCATATGTGAAATTGCATGTTGTTGCTTGTGTTTTCTAACATTGGACTCATTGACAATGTCTCTTTGAGCGCCTACATGTGCACTTGTAGTGTCACCATACGTTATTGTATGCACATATTTAGATACTTGAAAATTTTGGGAGGGGTGGCCAACATATGAGGTGTACCCGGTGTGTGGTTCTCCTTAATGAGAATTACACCACATCACTTCCTATGACACAACCTATGAGTGTTGTAGGCATGTCAAATTGTGTCACTTAGCATGTGTCATGCTTTCTATCCATTGAACTAGCCTAGTGTATAATGTGTGTTCACTTGGGTGTATGATTCTCACCTAGCACAGGTCAGGCTCTCTAACCTTTAAGCCCACTGATGCAAGAGTCAAACCACATGACATCCATGGCATCCTCATCCACTGACACGAGTATGTCACTTGAATGAGCCTATTGTGTGTGCATTCTTTCATCATGCATTGATTGAGCTTGCCACTTGCAATAGCTAGTTTGATCGCCTCTCTGGTGAGGTGTAATTCTTCTTTTAGGTGTCATGTAATTGAAGCGATCAAGCCTCATACCATTTGTGTATGTTTGTTTTGCATTAGTGCAACATATTTCTGCCAGTTGTATGAGCATATGGGTTGCGCGTCAGGGGAGCTGTCATTCCTCTTTGAGGTACCTTATACCTGATACACCCAGTATGCATGTGTCATATGAGTGCAGCATCTTTGCATTATCACATTACATGCTTGTGTGTGCATTACCCTGTTACCTCGATGGCAGATCTACCCTCTTAGATGAGTGACCCATTGTTAGTTACGATGATTTAACAAGTATTGCTTGCAATAATATCTCAGAGAGAAATGCATGTTACTTCATTGCAATCAGCACACGTATGTCTGTGCCAAGATTTCAACAGGTCTAATAGGTGCCTCTTAGGCTCTTCTTTCCTTAAGACTTATTTTAAGAGAATAAAAAATTATATTTTTAATTCTCATATGTATCATATTTTGAAACCTATTTTAAAAGTATTGCATTTAAGCTTAGACCATATGCAAGGTCAATCTTTAAAAGTTTTTAATTGCATAAAACTTACATCTAATGACCTCTTAGAATTCTTGGATCCTTAGGATGAGTTCGGGGCCGGCGGCCCCATCAAAAACATACA
This sequence comes from Phalaenopsis hybrid cultivar, assembly GCA_002079205.1. Taxonomy (NCBI): domain Eukaryota; kingdom Viridiplantae; phylum Streptophyta; class Magnoliopsida; order Asparagales; family Orchidaceae; genus Phalaenopsis; species Phalaenopsis hybrid cultivar. The sequence continues at coordinate 16,582 of JXCR01104397.1, read as the reverse complement.
ACATTCTTAGCTANCCCCATCAAAAACATACAACAGTCTTAGCTACACTTTTGCACACACTTAGATGTTGTGTTAGGACATCTTGTTTCTTGATGCTTGCCAGAATATGGTAGGATGTAGTTAGGTTTTTCATATGTTTAGCTATTGTATGGCTTATTTCTAGCCAATCATTTTATTTGCTCCCTTTTTTATGTTTATTGGGTTTGATACATGCACACCAGTAGACTTAAGGGTGATCTTCTTGTCGGGTGCTATGTCCAATATGGAGGAGTATTAATGATTAAGCTAACGTCTTTCTGGAGATTATGTTAAACTCTCTTCCCACCATGCGTGACCTTCGAGGGGGCATTATTACACCATCTTCGAGAGGCACCAATTCATTGTTTGTGGGATGCATTGTTACATCGTTATCAGAGTCTGTCGTTGCATCTTATACAAGGTACATTATTATACCATCTTCAGAAGGCATCGTTGCACGGTATGTGTAGTTTGTTGTCATGCATGATAACTCATTACTTTGCAATGTATGTCAGGATTCCACAGCGCACATATGTCATGATTTTGTAAGGGGTTTCAATACAACGAGTCAGGGGCTGTCGGCGATGGCCTGCAGGCTGTGATCGATAGTGGTCGGCGGCTGCAGAAGCCAGATCTGTGGTGCAGAAGTAATGTTGTATTTCAGCTTCTCTAGGCTTCAGCCTTCATCAGGCTCAAGGTCACTCCCCGCTCTCTCAAGAGGGGGTAGGACTCTATTTATAAAGAGTGAGAGAGGTCTCTCTATAAATAAGAAAAGAATTCAAACTAGTCCATCGAATGGCCTGAAGAGATTCTCTTGATCAAACAAATATTTGGTGAGAAAGTATGTGTCTTAATTATGTTTGAACTGAGTAGGCTCGTTGGATTTTTATCACCAAAAACTTCTAAATGTGGTTTAACAGTTTGATTAGAGCATGATTTGACTCAAATCAGACCAATTTTGGTACTGTTCGGTACATCTCGTCGAGCCGGTCAATGTGACTAAGGTTGTTGAAATCAAAATTTTGAATGATTTCTATTCAAAATATTGAATGTTTCTTGCTAAAAAAATTACTTCAAAATTTGTGTCGTGCCTCAAGATTTGTACGAGATGATAAAAATGTGTTTATGGAGTATCAATAATTATGCATTTTTTTATTTGAATGTAAAATAAAATAACAGTCTTAATGCCATTGGTTGAAAAAAAAAATTTTAACATAATTCTTTTTTTTAATATTAATAATAAAAAAAATCCTGACAACATTACCTGGGTGCTAAATGATGCAACGATAAGTCTCTAATGAAATTAAAATGCATGCATTTTCTAAGGTGTACATAAGCCAACTTCATCTTCATCCTACAAATGAGAACATGAGTAGCATTAATGGGGAAGGAAATCGATAAGTCTGATTTAGCTAATATTCATAGACCCAGCAGAGGAAAAACTATTATTGATTATGTTTAATACTATAGTTTGGAATATTAGAGGCATAGCAAAGTCTTGTACTTCTAACAGGCTAAAAAATTTAATTCGTGCTTATAAATTACAGTTTCTTGGTATTCTGGAACCTATTGTTGCTACTATGAATAATGTTTTTTATTTGAAGAGATTCGGTGCTTTCAATTCTCTAGCTAATCTAAATAATAAGACAAGGTTTTTATGGAAAGACTATAAGAATTGATATTCTTATCAATCATCATCAGTTACTGCATATTAGAGTTCACATTTCTAATGAGTCTTTTCTTTTCACTATCATTTATGTTGGTTGCACTAAGCAAGCTCGACTTGAGCTTTGGAGTCTGATTAAATCTATTAACCCATTAAATGAGGCTTGGCTTATGGGTGGAGATTTCAATATGATTTCCGTTGTTTCTGAGAAGAAAGGAAGAGTTCCTCCTAATTTTACTCTAATTACTCAGTTTAATGATACTCTGATGGATGTGGCGCATTTTGATTTGGGTTTAAATGGAAACCCATTTACTTGGCATAGATGCAAGGTTTTTGAATGTCTTGTTAGATTTGTTGCTAATTCCAATTGAATTAGTATTTTTTCTTTGCATAATGTTCAACATTTGTCTATTGGTGATTCTGATCATGCCCCTATCTTGCTGAAGATTATGGATAGCTCTCATACGACTAATTATCAATTTTGATTTTATAATATGTGGACTCTTCATGAAGATTATAAGCAATTCCTTCAGAATCACTGGAAGGCTAATGTTGTTGGGTCTTCTGGTCACAGATTGTGGTGTTTACAAAAAAATTTAGCTAAAGCTCTTCGAAAATGGAATTGGGAGGTCTTTGGTAATCATCATCGGAACGTTGAGTCTAATGAAGACAAGGTTAAATCTCTTGAGCTTGATTATGCTAATAACCTTATTGCTTGGGACGTTTTGCTTCGAGGTCAGCAAAAGCTTAATGAGGCCATTTCTATGGAGGAAAATTTCTTTGCTCAAAAAGCTGCAAGGGCTTATTTTTTGCATGGCGACAGAAATACTGTCTATTATCATGCTTGCAATAATAATAGAAGAAAAATTAATTTCATTTCTAAGATTCTTACTTCTGATGGTATTGTGCTAACTAATATCAATGATATTGCTTCCAATGGTGTTCAATATTTTTCCATTGCTTATAAAGGAATTAACAAGGAGATCCTTTCTCTCCTTCTCTTTATTCTTGCCTTTGACTATTTATCGAGACGTTTGAATGCTTTGTTTACTTATTATCCCCATTTGAATTTTATTCATAAAGGAATACTGAGTATCTCCCATTTATGCTTTGTTGATGACTTGATTATTTTTACCAATGCCAATAAGTACTCCATTAAAAAAGTTTGGGACTGAGATTCTGAATTTCAGAATATGTCTGGTTTTTTTTTTAATACTTCCAAATGCTCTTTTTATTGTTCTAAGAGGATATATATTTCGAAGAAGCATTGGAAAGGTTATGTTGCCTTTGACTTATTTGGGTTTTAATTTGGATAAAAGTAAGAATCATACTGCTCTGTGTATGAAACTATTTGATAAAATCAAACAAAAGATTTTATCTTGGGAAAAAAAAAATTTCTTTCTTTTGGAGGACATATTACTTTAATCAAAAGTGTTCTTAATTCTCTCCCTCTCTACTCTTTACAAATTATGAATATTCCTTTGGGTGTGATCTTTTTAATAAATTTCTCTGGGAAGGTAATGGCAAGTCTAAGATTCACTGGACTAGCTGGAAGAAGCTTTGTAAACCTGTTGATGAAGGTGGTCTCGGCTTTCGTAGCTTATCTGATTCTATCACAATAAATTATATGAAATTGTGGTATAGACTCGGAAAGAATTATTCACTTTGGGCTTCCTTAATGCATGCCAAATATTGTTTTAATAAACATCCTCTGGATATTACTTATAATAAGAATGATTCCTTTATTTGGCATGAGATGTTAAAGGTAGCAAGGAACACTGAAGATCTTATCTATTGGGATATTGGTGGAGGAGATGTTTCTTTTGGTATGATGATTGGATGGGGAAGGGTACTTTAGTTGATTTTTATGGTGACCCTGTTGTTATTGATATTAAAGTGTGAGATTTATGGAATGAGAATCGTTTGTGTTTACAAAAGCTTAAACAGATGGTTCATAATGACGATGCTTATTTCATTAATTTGATTCCCATTAACAGTGACGATAATGATATGGCCAAGATTAAAGGAAGAATGGGAGATTCTGTTTCTAAAAGATTTGCTAGTTCCTTCATTATTTTCAAGGGTTAGACCTTCGATGGAATTGGAATTCATGGGTCAAACCTTCCATGTCTTTCTTTATCTGGAAAGTAATGCATAATCTACTTCCAACTAGTTATCTGCTAAAATTAAAAGGTTTGAGACTTCCATCATGTTGTGTTTTGTGCAAAAATCATGAATAAACCAGTCTTCATATTTTTATGAGTTATCAATTTACTATGAAAATCTGGAGACAGGTTACTTTAAAATTGCATATGCAGAATTTTGTGATTCATTATAATGTCATTTCTGATATATTCAATGTATAGAAGAATTTTGGTCACGCCTTTTTCATAGTCGTTCCTACTGTTATCCTTTGGTTTATTTGGGTTATAAGGAATGCTATTAAATATAATAATATTGTTCCTCATATTCACTGTACGGTTAGTAGGATTATTAATTACCTAATGAAATGGCTTAAGCTTCTGACTCCTAATAAAAAGCTGATGGGTATGCTGGCTTTTATATTGCAGAAGTTATCTATTCCTATTCCTTTAATCAGTAAACATGTTTCCATGGTACATTGATGCAAGCCTAGTGCACCTTATATTAAAATCAATATTGATGGTTGTTGGAAGCCTAATTGTGCTAGTGTTGGAGGTGTGTGTAGGGATTTTTTGGGTTTTATTATCTGTTGGTTCTCAGCAAATGTTGTTCCTGTTTCCCCACGGTCGCTGAGGTAGATGTTATGGTCTTTGGTCTTCTGGTGTCAAAAAAATTTGGTTGGCAATATATTATCCTTGAAACTAACTCTTTGATTTTATGGAAGTACCGCAGATTTCATGAAGATCATCATTGGAGTGTTAATATTCAAATGAAGAGCATTGTCTATTTTTAATAAGTCCTCTTACCTATTTTTGTAATTCTTTTTTTGTGATTAATACATAAGGAGCCGAATAATGCTCTTTTACCAAATAAATAAAAATAAAAATAAAAATAAAAATAAAACACTCTAATCTCCATGAGTACTCTGAAAGCAACTCTTCTTCGAATTGCAGAAGAGTGAAACCAACTTTATTTTGCCTATACTCTAAAGGAATAAAGTGTTGCAGGATTAAGTACTACAATGGACCCCCAACTATCCAATATGACAAATTTAGTCTCAAAAGTTTTGCAGTGCTGCAATTTAATCTTCAGACTATTAAAAATTGATCCCATTTGATCACTCAAGGACTAAACTGAGATAAATTTTCAATAATCAGGGACTAAATCGGCCAAGGGTGAGAAAAGTTGACAATTGTTTCCATATTTCGGTTACAAAAAGCTGCTCTTTTTATAACAATTACTGCATCAAAAGNAAGTTTTGCAGTGCTGCAATTTAATCTTCAGACTATTAAAAATTGATCCCATTTGATCACTCAAGGACTAAATTGAGATAAATTTTCAATAATCAGGGACTAAATCGGCCAAGGGTGAGAAAAGTTGACAATTTTTTCCATATTTCGGTTACAAAAAGCTGCTCTTTTTATAACAATTACTGCATCAAAAAAAAAAAACTACTGTAAACAAACAGAAAAGCAGAACACAAAACGGAAGAAGAGAATAAGAAAAAGGAGAGAACTTTTCCACGAGCAGAAGTAAAGAAACCTGATGCTGATAGCTTTAGAAGAATCAAAGGGAAGAGAATGAAAAAAAAAGAACATAAAGCCAAAGGGAACATTGGGATCAAGTTGCATAAATGATTGTGAGATTGGATGGAGAAGAACAATGAGGTTTGCATCAGAGCCATTTTCAAAACTCACATCAGAGAAAAGAAGAAAGAAACAAGAAAAAGGCTGCTGGACCCAAAATTCATGGCTGCTTGTTCAGGAGAGAAATGACAAAATAAAAAATCAATGGTATGAGGATTATTAAAATTATTTAAAAAAAAAAACTCTTTCCTTTGATTTTTAGAACAGTTATAAATATAATTAATATTAATTAATATAAAGTATTTAACTTTTGGGGTGGGGGTGTCAAGGATCAGATAATAGTGTGAAGGAAAATGAGTAGTCGGAACCTTTGGATTCATAAAATCTCTATGTTAAGAGTATCTTTTGAGGTGATGAGAATTTTACTGAATAAGATAATCATCAATGCCAAATTAGACTTATTAAAAAAATAGATAGTTAAAACCCTTCAAACATATTCATAAATGATTAAGTAAGANTTCATGGCACCCAATTCCTATATATCTAACACCTACTCATTACTTTTACATTTATACCACCCAATTATTCAATATTTCATCAAAAATGGCACCATTTTAACTTCCAAAATGTGATGTACACCTTTTCATACAATGGTGAGCAGGGCATGTATGTAAAGTTTGATTTTTGGGTGTTAGATATGTAAATACATAGGAGTTGAGTTGTATGCATATAAATTTTCTTTTTTTAAAATTTTGTTGTGGCAAAGATTCATCTTCACAAGTTTTTGGAGGATTCCAACCAAGCTTGTCGCTTCAATTTAGAAACCAAGTTTAATCCATGCCCCTTTAACCCTATTGATTTTTGTCCAAATTCGTCAAATCCTATCAATCGTATCCAATCAAACTCTTTACGACTTTATCCTATGTCTATCGTATCTAACTCTCTTCAATCACCGTCTAATTTTAATCTCCAGGGTGCACTTTCTCTCAGGGTTGGCTAATTCCTTTTATGGGTCTTTCTACGATACATCGTCGCTAAACTTTAAGTTCCAACCATTGAATTTCATAAACAAATCCCGCCAAAATTATGAAACTAACTCATTTGAAAAATTCTAAAATATCAATCTTGAAATATCCAACCTTGAAATCCTAAACAAAACAGTCTAATGCCTTGATCAAGATTTTTCAAGGGTTTACGACTCTCAGGATGATTAACTACGAAAGCTTACCCTTGTAAGGATACTAGGTCCATACTTAAAATAAACCATGCCCCTTTCAGACTGGGGAAAAATTTGTTCGTAGGTCCATGACGTGACGAAACAATCACTTTAAAATTGGATCCATTGTAAGGTAGTATTTTTGTCCTTCGGGATAATAAATTGTCCTGATGTCTTATTCGATCAGAAGTGAAAAATTTTAGAACTTCTATGTATAGTCCAAAAACAAAACGATAACATACCCACACATCTCACAGAAACAAATTGAAAAGCCAAAAATATCAGAAAATTAATGATATACTCATATGTGGCTCCCACGGGCCAATGCATATGTTGAAATACTTTATAGGCCCGAAAGACCCAACTATTTTAAAATTCTTAGTCATAATCACATGTCAAGCTCATTTGTTAGAGTGACCACCGAGCTCATTTGCTCATTCGTCGAAGTGACCTACTAAGCTCTCTATAACCACCCCTCGGGGTTTGCAAACTATTGGTGTAAAGGAGGTCACTCATGACAGACGTGCATCCATGCCTATTTAAGTGCAGTTTGACATCCATGCATAGATCTTCTCATGAGGACATTATAGACAAATCTTATGTCGTACGATCTAACTTTTTCTATTCCCACCTTGGAAGGAAGGTCTCTTGGATTGTGCGAAACTAAAAATCAAAGTTTTGGGGAGGGTACTTCTAATCCATTTTTTTCGTCTTTGATAACAAGGTTTCTCCCGAATGATGTGAATCACGAACAATATATGACCCTACGTGCTAAATTGGTTCAACATCATCATAATTAAATGAACCCAAGATATTTTAACCTCTTTTCTTTCAATATTTTGGATATCTTTCATTTTAATCATTGAAAAAAGATAAAATNTTTTAACCTCTTTTCTTTCAATATTTTGGATATCTTTCATTTTAATCATTGAAAAAAGATAAAATAAAAAAAAGTAAAAAAGATAAGAGCTGAATTCAATTTGATTTCAACTTCTTGTTTGGGTGAGCACAAATTAATTGAAAAAAATTACACTTTTTAATTTGCTTGATTATAAATTCAATTTTTAAATATCCTAAAGAAGGAATATATGAATTTTGGATAACTTTCTATTTCTCATATTTCACTAGGGCTCTCAAAGTGGCTCTTTGTTCGACTCTTTGTTCATGAGTGGCTCGTGTTCGGCTCCTTAAGCAAACGAGTCGAACACGAACACACTTTTTTAGTTTGAAATATAAACGAACCGAACAGGGGCTGAGCCTGGGATCGCTCGTGTTCGGCTCGTTTACACCCCTATATTTCACTNATTTTTAAATATCCTAAAGAAGGAATATATGAATTTTGGATAACTTTCTATTTCTCATATTTCACTAGGGCTGTCAAAGCGGCTCGTTGTTCGACTCTTTGTTCATGAGTGGCTCGTGTTCGGCTCGCTAAGCAAACGAGTCGAACACGAACACACTTTTTGAGTTCGAAATATAAACGAGCCTAACATGGGCTGAGCCTGGGCTGGCTCGTGTTCGGCTCGTTTACACCCCCTATATTTCACCACGAGAAAGGAATTATGAGTGATGAATTTTGTATATAGTTAAAAATAAAATATCCATAATTCCTCAAATTGAACTTTATTTATCTATATATAATATATATGAATGGTCCCCCTTGTAAAATTCGACTATGCTCATCCCGGGCTCTCATGTGTATGTGACAGCGAGATTCCTCTGAGAGAAGGAGAGAGGGAGAGAGAGGGAGGATTGATTCTTCCCTTTGTTGGACTCCATTTCATCTCCAGCAAGGAGGGCAACTGTGCAGCAACAGCAAGTGCAGAGCCTGAAGTTCTCGAAAAGGGTTAGCTTTCTCAGTTCTCTCTTCTTCTACAATTATTGGGGACTCAGTTCCACCATTTTTCTCCATTTTTTTT